>ONZH01016961.1:0-31962 GCA_900303285.1 Rhinella marina | reverse complement strand
CTCATCATCGTCCCTAATCATTTTACACTTTAGTGCCCGTTCCACACCACCATCAGCTAGAGATGGAGCTTGCTCCAGTGTTTGGGCATCAGAACAAACAAAATCCTCAGATAGCTCCTGCGATTCTTGCATGGGTGGGAACACTGGGTTGATAACATTGGGCAGGGTGGGAGGAAGGAGGGTCAGAGTGAGGTCCCTGCAGTTTCTGCAGGCTATCGACGAGACTGGACTTTGTGGACTTGACTGGGGGGTGGACAGATTTAACATATCTAGAAGAAGTAGGAGGGGTTTGCCGAGCTGTCTGTAAGGGTTGCGGAAATCCAGACAGAACCAAGGCCCAAAACTTGGGTGGGGGTAGCAGGTTTGCCCGTCCCCGCCTCCACAACATTCACCCAGTGTGCTGTCAGGGAGATGTAGCATCCCCGGCCTCAAACCAAAGTGTTGGTGGTCAAATGGCCTTTTGCAGTAACCGTGTTACTCGGGCGTGGATGATGTTTTGGGACATGTGCCTGGGCAAGGCAGGGATGGCACAGAGGGAAAAATAGTGATGGCTTGATTGCTTTCCCCCTTGCCTATGCCATCTGTGGTTGTCATAGGCAACGTGATTTTAAGGGGTGCAGAATTTTATCTTCTTTTTTGTCTAGTTTGGCTTGGGATCCATGGCAATGTAGAGGAAAGAAGGTTTCCTTGTATGGTCTCACTTTACAGAGAGGTTATATTGTCTTTGGAGTGTATTGTTGAGAGGCTGTGATAGTGGCGTAATAGTGCGACTTGGGCGCGTTATATGCACCCAGACATGCTTCCCCTGCTGTCCCAGTTGCATTCCAGCAGTGTTGGCATCCTTTTCTGAGGTTTCAGGGTGGACTTGGTGACCTCCAAGTGGTCGAATTGAGATTTCCAAGTGGCGAGCTTTTTTTTCCCATAGACTTTAATGGGACTCGATATTCGGTTGAATAGTCGAATATCGCGGTCTATTCGAATCGAATTTCGAACTTTCGAATATTTCACTACTCGCTCATCTCTAATAATCTCTAATCTCCATTAGATGTCACATATGCTTAAAAATAAAAATGACTCATAATCACTTGATATGTCTATAGGAAAACAGGAACTTAGCAGAAGTTGAAATATGCATATTAGATAGATAGATGAAGTAATGTGTATGTGTCCTCATTAGCATTGGGCGGCTACCATCATCATTCTTTTGTATGATTGTGATTGGATACATTAAAATTGATGACAAAGGGGGGTGTGATTACACCAACATGTATTTCTAATAAAATTAGCTCTCTGGGTGTAACCAGGAGAGATATGCATAATCAGCAATGAAACGAATGGACGTGCATTTCTTGTGCTGTGGCCACACCCTCTTACCATGAAGGGGGAAATTTAACATAATTTGAACTGAGTATTAAGTCCAATTTGGGACTTATCCTAAATTGCATTAACATGTCTTTGCAGTATTTTAGCAATAATGTTTTTACAGAATGGATTCAGCAATGTTCAAGCACTTTAGCCCATTGTGTGTATTCTTTTTCAGGTACTGCAATGTGTCCTATTATGCACTTATTGTATAGTGTTTTTAGTAAATTATCCACTTAGCCGGATAACTAGTACTTTTCTACCTCATATGGACTATCTCTGCTGAAGACTGTACGCCGCTGACTAGCCTTGTGACTGCGTGCGTATGACGCAATCGCGAATCAATAGTACGCTAAGGATTTGTTCGCACTTTGTACACTAATGCATGAGGAGAGACTCAAACGTATAACTGAGCCTATTATGCTTGCAAATGTGAAATTGATTGCACTAAAATGTTTGTATAATTATTTCTTTGTAGTATTTTAGCAATAATGTTTTTACAGGTTCAGCAATGTTCAAGCACTTTAGCTCATTGTGTGTATTCTTTTTCAGGTACTGCAATGTGTCCTATTATGCACTTATTGTAGGTGTTTTTAGTAAATTATGCACTTAGCCGGATAGCTAGTACTTTTATACCTCATATGGACTGCCTCTGCTGAGGACTGTACGCCATGGCCTAGCCTCGTGCGTGCGTATGACCCAATCATGAATCAATAGTACGCTAAGCATTCATTTGCACTTTGTACGCTAATGCTTACGCATTCAGTTCAATAGCATACTTTTAACAACACTTAGACTGTATGTTCGTAATTTGTGCAGTAATGTTCGCAAAACAACGATTATTTTTTAACGCAAATTCGACTGAATAAATTCGTATTAAGAACGAACCGTGTCATAAATTCGTCGATTATTCGCCGAAGAGAATTTTTGATGATTCGCCCATCTCTAGCAGGAACGCAGCCTCTGCTGAGGTTGGAGCAAAGACTATAACAGAAGTGTCAGGCTTGTGCCCAGTTGATGTCACATCAGAAGTCCCAGCGTGCCCTGCAGGCTTCTGTGTCCTGCTGGGAGCTCAATGTGGAGATTTATGAATGGAAAAACTAATAGCCAAGAGGCTAAAGAAAACCCTGTTCAAGACCCTTTTGCTAAAAATGTAACTTTCATTTGATTGCTCAAATACCTAAACACCTAAAGGAAAAGAAGAAGAGTCTATAAAAGCAGGTACTCTACTTTTATAGACCTTTGATACTCTATTAACACTACTGTCAAAATAAGGTCATCAAAGAAACAGCACATTTTTAAAATTCTTTTTTTTTCCTTTAGGTGTTTAGGTATTAGAGCGTCAGAAACAGGGTTTTGTTTAGCCTCTTGGCTATTAGTTTTTCAATGTAAGTACACTCAGGGGTGCACCACCAATGAGGCCGGGTGAGGCGATCGCCTCAGGCAGCACCAGGTAGGGGCAAGAGGGGGGCAGCGGAATGGCCATGGGTGATTTCATTATGGCAAAGGGGTTAGGTTAAGAAATATGCATTGGGGGTGCCGTTTCAGTTTTCGCCTCAGTCAACAGAAGGGCTAGGGGCACCCCTGACTGCAGACATTTACAACCACCACTACCTCATGTATCTCACACAGTGACAATAATGTATAAGTGACCACATATATCTGTACCCACTGCATCTATTATACCTCTCACATCAGTACACTGTACACAGTATTATGCAGTATAATAGATACATTGGGTACAGATATTTAGTATATACAGCAGTGTACCGATATGTGAGATACGAGGTATAATAGATGCAGTGAGTACAGATATATCAGTATAGTATATCCAGCAGTCTACTGATATGAGGTACGAGGTGAAATTTATACCTCTTACCTGACATTAGTACACTGCTGTATATACCATATACCTGTACACAATGCATCTATTTTACCTCATACCTCACATATCAGTACACTGCTGTGTATACTATATACCTGTACACACTGCATCTATTATACCTCATACCCCACATATCAGTACACTGCTGTGTATACCATATATCTGCACACACTGCATCTATTATACGTCATGACTCACATATCAGTACACTGCTGGATATATATACTGTACATATACTATAAACCGATACACGTTAGATAGGGGTGGAGGTCACGTAACATATATTAAAGTGAAATAGGAAGAATAAGTGACTCCTAAAAACAAAATTTATTGAAATATCAATTTAAAAAAAACTAAATAGTAAATGTCATGAAAAAGCCGATAGGGGTGGGGTGTACAGCAGGACAAGGCCCTAGATGTAGCCCTGTACCCAGGGAGACCCCCAGAAGGTGGGGGTGCCCTGTCCCCGAACCTAGCCTACTAAGTCCCTAACTCACCCTACTGGAGTGAGGGGTACAAAATGGTATCACCTAGACCCCAACGCGTTTCGCCCAGCGCTGTGGGCTCCTCAGGGGGTGATGTCCAAATATAAATGGGGGAGAGGGTGGAAAAGATAAATGTTTCACACTAAATAGATAAATACATGCCAACATGGGATAAGATGTATAGACAGGTACTTGCCCATAGCCGGAGGGAATAGTCCCTCATGAGATACTGTGCATTCTGTAAATAGAAACATATATTGTAAGTAGAGATGCTGGTACTAAGGAAAAGAAACCTCCACGAGAGGGGAGGAAAAAATACTTACAGGATGGGCTGAGGGCAATAGAACTCCCATGTGGCGCTGATGCAGACTCGTAGCAGACGCCAGCATGGGATTAAATAGGCGCGCTGCAGCGCTACTTCCGGTACCGAGGAGACGCGTATCCTTTGCATGGAACGCACATTGGAATGCATCGCCCCTTCCGGGTGCGCTGGAACGCACACCTCTTCCTGTTAGGGAATAACAGGAAGGAGGTACAGGTAAATAATAGATACCATTAAAGGCATATAGGTACTGAACGGTCCAGTACCTGGAATGAGGATATACCCTTTTGGTCATGTTACATCGATGACATCTTACTGGTCTGGACCGGAAGCGGAGACAAATTCTCTGAATTTATGTCTGTCCCAATTACAAATCAGACTGCACTTTTTTTCACCTCTGCTTTGGATGATAACTCACTCACCTTTTTGGATCTATGTGTGAATAAACAAGGTGATCACTTATGTACCACTGTTTACCGTAAACCTACGGCTACAAATAGTATTTTACATTGGCAGAGTCACCATCCTCTCTCTTGAGAAGAGGAATACCAAAAGGACAGTTCCTGCGTATGCGCAGAAACTGTTCAAGTCGGGAAAGCTTCTATACTGAAGCTAAAAAGCTGAGTGACAGCCTTAGCCTAAGAGGGTACCGCAAATCGGTCCTGAGGGATGCCTTCAGGGATGTCGAGGATCGGGACGACCTTTTGGTCCCAAAACCAGGTGACCCCATTACCTCCCATTCGCTTAGGCTAATCACTACCTTTGATAACGCCAGCAAAGAAATGAGGGATATATTACAAAAATATTGGCCCATTTTACATATGGATCCAGACCTAACCACAGCCATTGCCCCTTTTCCTCAAATCACCTATAATAAAGGTAAAAGCCTTCAAAATCGGTGTCACGACAGGAACACGGGGATAAGGTGCACCCTGACTAATCCCCACCACTGTCCCTGCCTACTTGCCTCACCCTAGGCTAAAGGTCCTAGGGGGACAACTGGACGACAAATCCCTACTCTGTAAAAGTGAGGGATTGGGAGCAACAGAAGACAAACACAGGCACGAACAAACACAATACGAATAGTCAGCAAGCAAAGTCAAACCGGGAGCGTACGTCAGGAGCCGAGGGAAAAAGCAGAATCGAGGTCAAGGTCAAAAGCAATAGGTCTGGATACATGGTAAGGTCACAAGTTAAATAACGCACAGCACTGCAAAGAAAGGAACTTCAATAATAGGCAACGTGCACTGGCAGTTGCCATCTTTAAATAGCCCGTCCTTAGGTCACATGACCTGTGATGCAAACAAGGGCGTCGACCCATACTCAAAACAAATGACAATTAGCCATGTGGTGTGGTCAGCACCACATGGCTCCAAATAACAAAACATAAACAATAGCCATGTGGTGTGATCAGCACCACATGGCTGAGTAAATGCTCTTTAGGTAAAGCGCTGGCTGCCAGGCCAGTGCTTCACTCACTGCTTGTTACAATCGTACATGGAACCTAAGAGAGAGGGGACATGGCTTGACAGGAGACCCACAGGTATTTTTAAATGTGGAACATGCAAAGCATGCAACTTCATACAAAAAAACAAAACTGTAGTTTGCTCAGTAACCCAACGAACTTTTATAGTAAATGACTTTATTAATTGTAAAAGCAAAGGTGTGATCTACCTTTGCCAGTGTCCGTGTCCAATGGACTACATGGGTAAAACCACCCGCGAGTTCAGACGAAGGATACTTGAACACGCAAATTATATAAAAAATAATAGAGACACTCCTGTTGCAAGTCACTTTATAAACCATCATAATAGTGACCTACGGACCATTAGGTTTACTGCCATCCAGCTGATCCCTGAATCACCTAGAAAAGGTGACTGGGACCGAAGGCTACTACAGAAAGAATCTGAATGGATTTTTCGTTTTCGGTCTCAGTCCCCCCATGGACTCAATGAAAGACTTACCTTTACATGCTTTATCTGAATTTCCTTCTCCTACACATATTATACTTAAAGTTTCTTGCATCGGGTGCCTCATTCTGGTCAGGGGCACGAGAAGTGCCCAATTTTTGTCAATGTGGATTATTACTCCACTTTATCTGTTCTATTATTCTATATGAACCGAATGTGCCATCCTTTTGGTTCTCTATCCCTTGTTCGAAAAAATTATTGTTTCACCTATATGCCTTTAATGGTATCTATTATTTACCTGTATATCCTGTTATTCCCTAACAGGAAGAGGTGTGCGTTCCAGCGCACCCGGAAGGGGCGATGCGTTCCAATGTGCGTTCCACGCATCGGATACGCATCTCCTCGGTACCGGAAGTAGCGCTGCAGGGCGCCTATTTAATCCCATGCTGGCGTCTGCTACGAGTCTGCATCAGCGCCACATGGGAGTTCTATTGCCCTCAGCCCATCCTGTAAGTATTTTTTCCTCCCCTCTCGTGGAGGTTTCTTTTCCTTAGTACCAGCATCTCTACTTACAATATATGTTTCTATTTACAGAATGCACAGTATCTCATGAGGGACTATTCCCTCCGGCTATGGACAAGTACCTATCTATACATCTTATGCCATGTTGGCATGTATTTATCTATTTAGTGTGAAACATTTATCTTTTCCACCCTCTCCCCCATTTATATTTGGACATCACCCCCTGAGGAGCCCACAGCGCTGGTCGAAACGCGTTGGGGTCTAGGTGATACCATTTTGTACCCCTCACTCCAGTAGGGTGAGTTAGGGACTTAGTAGGCTAGGTTCGGGGACAGGGCACCCCCACCTCCTGGGGGTCTCCCTGGGTACAGGGCTACATCTAGGGCCTTACAGGGATTGTCCTGCTGTACACCCCACCCCTATCCGCCTTTTTTATGACATTTACTATTTAGTTTTTTTTAAATTGATATTTCAATAAATTTTGTTTTTAGGAGTCACTTATTCTTCCTATTTCACATTCACTGCTGGATATACTATATATAGTGTATAGTGTATATATAGTGTGTATCTGTACACACTGTATTTATTATACCTCTTACTATCTGACTGTTGACAACATGTGACCTGTGATGTCACAACTCCTTTTACCCACTCCATTCTACCTTCTACTAGAAGACTCTCTCCCTCCAACTTTAGACTCACTACTTCTGTCCTGCAAGTCCCAAAAAGAGATGAAACATTTAAATGGGGACAATGCTGCTGCCAGTGGGGGAAGCGTTGACAGGGGACAATAATTCTGTGTATTTTGTACTTCATGGTGGTATTTATTTGGCATTGTTGGGGAGATGTTTTGTGCTGCAATGTTGTATTTATATGGTGAAGTTGGGGAGGTAATTTGGCAATGCCCTCTGGTATTAGACACTGCTATGGCGGTATTTTTAGCTTCATTGTGGTATGCATTGCTGTTGGGGAGGGTAAAGTATGTCCCTGACCATGGGATTAGGCATTTTTGTGTTCTAATTTTATTTCTTTTCTTGTATTGATGGTTTACATGGGGACATGTCCAGGTAAAGCAAAATTCACCACCGCAGTGTGCATTAAGCCCCATTATTTTTATGCAGTATCATATATGCCTGGTGGGGTTTGTGTGTCAGGGCTTTTTTGTAATCCCAATCTGCCCTGACAGCCCACTATATTCCATATACATAGTGGGAGGGGCTATGAATGGGGCATGTTTGGGCCAATTTAGATTCTTGCTATGAGGCCCAGTGATTTCTATGTACACCCCTGGGTGCCCTTGATGTTAAATGTCCATGTTGGTGCAAAGTAGCGGTTGAAATGATGCAATGTCCAGCATGTGGTCTTACGAGAGTCAGTAACCAGGCCAGATTGAATTTAACAAAAGTCTCTTTACTGTGTACAAAATAGGAGTTATAGTAAATCCAACAATTAGCTATACTAAGTGCAAATTCCACTTAGATATCCAATCATAAGCTAAGCAAATGTTTAAAGCAATGGCCCTCTGATTACTTTTTCTCTTGCTACAGTCTCTAGTACTGGGATCTCTGGCTAGCAACTGCAATCTGCCACAACGTCTGCAATTCAGACAGCGTCATGGATCCAATAATACAACTAGTAAAATCTTACCTGAAATGTGCAGGGTGGCTGAACACATTATTCCTCCACTGCAGCAGGGCCTGAGAATGATGTATACTGATCACCTTGCTGACTAAAATGTTCTAGCCCTTGAAGACACTATACTGGGGTGCATAGGGTGTCTTAGCTTGTTTCCCAATGCAGCTCAAAATCTGTCATGCTTTATGACGGTTACCTTACTGACTCTAAGGCCCCATTCACACAACCGTATGAATGGGGCCGCATCTATTCCGCAATATTGCGGAATAGATGCGGCCCCATTCACCTCAATGGGAGCGGGCAGCTGCGGCACGGAGCCAGTTCCGTGCCGCGGCTCCGCATAAAAAGATAAAACATGTCCTATACTTGTCCGCAAGAACGGACAAGTAAAGGCATTTTCAATGGGGCGCCCAGCCGTGTGTTCCTCAGCGCTGCGGAACACACGCCGGACAGCACCTGCAATAATATGGTCGTGTGAATGAGGCCTAACACCGTAGCCATGAAAATTCGCCAAAATCTTCTCCTTTGCTCTCTCTGATGGTAGTGGAGGACATACGGGGATCTGTTAGTCTCCAGAAACATTGAAGCTGAGTTCCTGAGAAGAGAAGCACATACTCTCTGCTCCTTGCCTTAATATCTAAGTGCTAGGAAACCTAGGTCACAATTGCTGCAGAATAAACCCAAGAAGCAGTGCCATCCTAGTCCAGAGGCTGTGTCTGATACTACAGTTCAGCTTCTAAATGAGGCTGAGCTGCAATATGAGACCTAGCCCACACGTGGCACTGTTTCTAAAGGAATTCAGTGTTATTTTTCTAATCTCCCTCCATCACAGAAACAATTGGGGAGCCTTTGTTAATACCTGGCTACGTTTTACTGCTGGTCACTATAGCAACCAAAAGCAGCTAATATTGTTATCGTGGGATGAATCTGTAAAGACTGAATCACCAATTTGTTAATACTGCTATTCAGCTATTCTTAGGCTTTTTTCACACCTCATTTTTTTGGGTGTTTTGTGTTTGTTTGTTTTTTTCTGTCTGAAGTATACATTGAAAATGATTACTCCCTAACATATAACACTGATGGAAGGGTGTAACGTACATCACTGTATAGGTATATATCGCCCATTGATTCCAATAGTAAAGAAACACTGTGTGATATGTTTTTTTTTTCCGTATCCATCAATATACGAAAGTGTAGTGGAGTACTCTTTCCTTTGAACAGAGTATTCATTATATCCTTCACCGCTGCACTGACTTCCACTGCTACACTAAGGGACCCTGCCTTGCACCTCAAAATCCCCAACCTATATGGGACAGGAGACCCCAAGGATCAGAATGTGCCCCGAAGGGAAGAAAAGGTGCGCCCTTCTTATTGTTAAATGGCCCAGGGGGGTGTCTGAGTAAGTACTACTATCATTCCTCTCCTCATTGCTTGATTTAAAGGGTTTGCCCCCATTTTTAAATTGATGACCTATAACTGTTTAAAGAGAATGCATCACTTGTAAAAGTGCTGTGTTGACTTCTCTGTTTAACTGCCCACCACTGCAGTGTCGACGGCGAGCAGGTGTCATTACAATCCACCGTCTTATTCACTTGAATAGGAAGGCACTGTCCCATTGAAGTGAATTGGACGGTGGAGTTGTAATTACACTGATCACCACTGCAATGACGATGCGTTGGGGTGCCCTTGGTATTGGTGATTTTGAGGGGCAAGACAAGGTCCCTTCGTGGTGCAGTGATGGCTGTCAGTGCAGTGTAGTGGTGCAGTAAGTAATGAGGCTAGGGCAACCGTGGAATGGTTCTTTACTGAAGAATTAAGTTCATGCACATCAGTTACAGTTCTCAGCATGCATGGACTGGCAGATAATACACATATGCACTTTCTACAGTTTTTACAGGTGACACGGATGCACAAGTAGTTAATAGGCCCAGATTATGGATGAACAAACCAGTTTCATTACGAATTTCACAAAAATGTGTCTGCAAAAGAACCTGAATCTTTTCAGGTTTGCTTCTGGTCAATCTAATAAAACTGTGCTCATCGCCATTTTACTGCATATGCCGGCGGGAAAAAAGGATGAAGAAGAAAGAAGTAGGCTCACATGACCCTGAGAGGTAGTGGAGGGTAGGGCTTGCCATGATTGGTTCACAGGCTGACAGCCTGGATGAGCCAATCAGTGCTGCAGTAGGCAGAGAGGTGCCCTTGTAGAACAAGCAGAACATCATTCTGTGTAGGGCTGTGAATGAGGGTGGATGGGTCTATGCAGTGTCTGACACTGACAATCTTAGGGACAGTGTTCAGTCACAGTCAAGCTGCTGTTCTAGTGCGAGGGACATTGAAGGCAAAGGCTACAATTACAATGAAGAAGAATTGTGTAGAATAGGGAAATGCAAGGAAAGCTTTCAGTGAGGAGCTGGGACTGGGTGTGCCTGACAGTACATTCCAGCTACAATTTCTGCCCTACAACACAGCTGCAGCTGCTGCAGAACCTAAAAAGCAGCTACCTCTGATGTTGTTATAACTGTTCTGTAAGTATGAATTCTCACTGATGTTGGTTTGTCTGCCAAGAAACATTTATGTTTTAGAGAGGAGGAGCCTGGTTAGCTAGATGAAGATTCTAGACACAGAGCCAGGGAGAAAGCATGGAATAAAGTGTTCTGATCCCAGAGTGGACTTATTTCTGAGTGACCAGCATCCCAACTACAACACTAAAACTGGTGACGTGGATTAAGAGTTATCAGCTATAGGCAGGGCCGTATTTAGGGTTCATGCTGCCCTAGGCACTCTCTGTGATGACGCCCCCCACCCCAACGTGACCCATTCCCCCACACCCCCAAATAGTAGCATAGTAGCCTCTCCTCAGTCCCCCCCCATCCCATAGTAGCCTCCTCCCCCCACAGCAGCATAGTAGCCTCTCCTTAGAACCCCCCACCCCATAGTAGCCTCGTTACCCCCACCCCCCATAGTAGCCTCCTCCCCCCACAGTAGCATAGTAGTCTCTCCTCAGTAGCCCCCAACCCCATAGTAGCCTTGTTACCCCACCCCCCATAGTAGTCTCCTCCTAGACTTATTACAGTGACCTATCCTCCCCCCCAACCGCCTGGATACTGAAAATGGTCCTCTGCCAAGCCAATTAACCCCCGCCCAACTACCCCACCATCCCCATACACTCAACTACCCTCAGTCTTTACCCCCTCCCCCACCTGCCGCTGGTGCACCTAGCTTTTCTGATGTCCAAGGCAAATATTGAAACACCCCCATGCCAAATTCTCAACCTAATCCCTTCCCTCCAGTCCTACTGTTAAAGGGGTTGTCCTCTTTTTACTACTAATGACCTATCCTCACGATAGGTCATCAATATCAGATCGGCTGGGGTCCTCCGGCACCCTGACGATCAGCTGTTTGAAGAGAGAGCAGAGCTCATATGAGAGCTGCTTTCTCTGCTCTGTTCACCTGCTCGCCATAGAATTTGCAGTGAAGAGCAGTAAACAGAGCAGAGAAAGCAGCGCTTGTACAAAAAAAAAAAAAAGACAACCCCTTCAAAGACAGACTTGGAAAACATTTCATACAGCACTACAGAGCATACAGGGTCATACAGCGCCACATATGTACCTCTTACATCCAGTGACTTCTCTTCTCTGATGTAGACGTTCTCTTTCCTCTTCTTCAGTCAGACCAGACCGCCATGGTGACTTCTTTCAGCTGTGCCTCGTCTCTGAAGAGTTCAACAAACAGACATCTTACTTTCCTACTTTTCCATCATCCTCTCACCTTCTCCACATCTCACCCTGCCACCCCCCATACTATACTACAGAAACAGCCCCCCTGAAAATACTGGCACCACACAGAAAAACAGTACCCCCCTTACCTTTCAGATCAGATCCCCATATCAAACCCCAGATGAGACCCCCCATCTACAGACCCCCATTAGACCTCCAAACTCCCATATCTGACCCTCATTAGACCTCCAAAGCCCCAATCAGCCCCTCATTAGACCCCAGACCCCCTATCAGATCCTCATTAGACCCCCAGACCCCTATCAGACCCTCATTAGGCCTCCAGACCCCCTATCAGACCCTCATTAGACCCCCAGACCCCCTATCAGATCCTCATTAGACCTCCAGACCCTCAATCAGACCCCTCTAGACCCCCAGTCAGACCCTTCAGGCCCCTAATCAGACCTCCTTCAGACCCCTAATTAGATCCCCAATCATACCCCCCCTTCTGGCCCCATATCATACTCTTGTGGCCCCATATTGAACTCTCCTTCTGGGGCCCATGTCAGACCCCCCATTCTGTCCCACATTTCAGAACCCCCCATTCTGTCCCACCCATTTCAGAACCCCCCCATTCTGTCCCACCATTTCAGACCCCCCCCATTCTGTCCCACCATTTCAGACCCCCCCATTCTGTCCCACCATTTCAGACCCCCCCCATTCTGTCCCACCATTTCAGACCCCCATTCTGTCCCACCATTTCAGACCCCCCCCATTCTGTCCCACCATTTCAGACCCCCCATTCTGTCCCACCATTTCAGATCCCCCCCCATTCTGTCCCACCATTTCAGACCTCCCCATTCTGTCCCACCATTTCAGACCTCCCCATTCTGTCCCACCATTTCAGACCCCCCATTCTGTCCCACCATTGTAGATCCCCCCCCATTCTGTCCCACCATTTCAGATTCCCCCCCCCCATTTTGTCCCACCATTTCAGACCCCCCCATTCTGTCCCCACCTTTTCAGATCCCCCCCATTCTGTCCCCACCTTTTCAGATCCCCCCCATTCTGTCCCCACCATTTCAGATCCCCGCATTCTGTCCCCACCTTTTCAGATCCCCCACCATTCTGTCCCCACCATTTCAGATCCCCCCATTCTGTCCCCACCTTTTCAGATCCCCCCATTCTGTCCCCACCTTTTCAGACCCCCCCATTCTGTCCCCACCTTTTCAGATCCCCCCCCATTCTGTCACCACCTTTTCAGATCCCCCCCAATTCTGTCCCCCACCATTTCAGACCCCCCCATTCTGTCCCCACCTTTTCAGATCCCCCCCATTCTGTCCCCACCATTTCAGACCCCCCATTCTGTCCCCACCATTTCAGACCCCCCCATTCTGTCCCCACCTTTTCAGATCCCCCCCCATTCTGTCCCCACCATTTCAGACCCCCCCCATTCTGTCCCCACCTTTTCAGATCCCCCTCCCCCATTCTGTCCCCACCTTTTCAGACCCCCCCCATTCTGTCCCCACCTTTTCAGACCCCCCCCCATTCTGTCCCCACCTTTTCAGATCCCCCCCCATTCTGTCCCCACCTTTTCAGATCCCCCCATTCTGTCCCCACCTTTTCAGATCCCCCCCCCATTCTGTCCCCACCTTTTCAGATCCCCCCCCATTCTGTCCCCACCTTTTAAGATCCCTTTTTGGCCCCCACTTCAGACCTCAGATCAGACAAGAAAAAAAAACAAAAACTTACCTCCGGTCCTGGCTGTGTCCCCGCTCTCTCCTCTTCCAGGGGCCCGCGCTGAAGTCACCTGACCTCCTGCAGCGTCAGGTCAGAGGGCGCTCTGTACGTCCTGATGCTGCAGGCAGTCAGGACACAGCAGCGCCGGCCTCAGGAAGAGCAAGCAGGAGGAGGGGTAAGTACTGTACAGCGTTACCAGCGCTTCACTCCCCCTCCTCCTGCAGGCTAGTAAACGCCACCCGACAGCAGCACCCTAGCGCTTTAAAAAAAAAAAAAAAAATAAATTCCAGGATGTGTTTTTTTTTAAAAAATCCTTATGTACTCCTGGCGGGGTGCGGCCCCCTGCAACCTGCCGCCCTAGGCACCGTGCCCCCGGTGCCTAGTTGTTAATACGGCCCTGGCTATAGGCACTTCAGTAATACAGCAAACTGTGTACAAGACTGTAATGCTAGCACCAGCTATGGCCTGTTTATCCTTCTTTTCTGCATTTCATGTGCACCAGCCTCAAGCTAACTTGGCAGCATGCTGGAATAAATGGCTGAAACACTTTGAGATGTTCCTGCAAACTATGAACTTTACTGACATTGCAAGAAAGAAAGCAATATTATTACACTATGCTGGGGAGCAAGTGTATGATATCTTCATAACTCTGCCTGATACTGGGGAGATCAGTGACTGTGAGCTCTGCAAAGCAGCATTAAAGACTATGTATACTTCATATTATTCATAAATGTTCTTAAAATTTTGAACGCTAACGCTACGTACGCATTCTTCTTGCCCCCCCTGGCCCCCAGAAGCGGGAAAATGACGATACACCCCCTCAAGAGTGGAAAAGTGAAGATACGCCCCCCTCAGAAGTGAGAAGAACCAGCCCGGCCCACCGGGAACTAACTATTTGCACGTATAGGGAGTGAAGACTCCTCCCTCATTACTCCACCCTCCTCTCCAGTTCAGGCCAGCGGTTAACAAGATACCACAGCATGGCGAAACAACTGCGACCAAAGTGGGGAGAGATGGTGTTTGGTAGCGAGTTACCCGAACCACCGTCCAGTTCAGAGGAGATCACAGTGTCACAATTGGCCAAGAGAATCCCACTAGCTCCCGACTTGATGTTCGCCGTGCTGGCTGGTGTGGCGGAGGCGGCTGGAGCATCCACTCCGCTGCCCAGGAGGAGAACAAGAACAACACCTTCCATGCGGCAGAATCCCATCGTGCCTGCATCAGTGATGGCCCATGCCCAGACCCTATGGGACTACAAGAATACGGTGGGGGACTGGGTCATCCAAGTACTGGACCATCCGAGGCTGGGAAACCCTACACTGGAACGGCGTAAGGGAACCGTCCTATGGTTTTCAGTGGAGCGAGGTTGTGGCTTCCTTGCGGACGACAAGGACGGCAAGGAGTACTTTGTGGGCCGCAGGTCTGTGAGACAGCCGTACCTGCCCCAACCCCGTCACAGCCTATATGTGGGGGATCAGGTGGAATATACCCCCATGGCATCCCTGAAAGGCCCCTTTGCTACAGGGGTTACCTTATTGTCTAAGGCCCTGGTCCCTACATCACCACCAGAAGTTTGGCCGGAGGAGCCAGCAGGTGCAGGACACATGTGCTGCCTACAGGAATCACCAAATGGCACCCTCCGTTTCAGGGAGAAGCCACAGCCAGAGCCTCTGATCCCTGAATTGCCATCACCACCAACACCACAGTCCTTTCAGCTGGGTCAGTTGACGACATCATCCTTTACTTTCCAGTCCACGGTGATCCAGTACCAACTACCCTGGAAAATGAAGTCAGCAGCAGCCAGGGAAGCTGGCGGTTCTTCTCCTGGGTGCCACCTTGCCTCAACCGCTGCAGCCAGAAGTCCTTACCCCTGCTGTCCCGGCAGGAGTATCTGGAAAAGTTAAGGTGCAAGTGGCTGTAGCGCTCACCAGTGTGACCACCACCCGGACAAGTCCGACTTCTGGCAGAAGAGGGCAGTGGAGCTCAACCATGGCAGCCAGCTTGGCCTACAGGAGGCAGGAATGTCCTCTAATGTCATTCAGCAGCAGTTCCAGCGAGGAAGACTTCAGGTCCCTCATCTGAGGAACCCTTCTACTGACTGATTTAAAGGACACCTCTGGGTCTGGACCTATGGGAGCCACAACATGGACTGCACCTGACGGGTGAGAGCTAGTTGGCACTTGTTCTTAGTTTATGTTGTTTTTATTGCCCCCTGTTTGACTCTCACCCAGATGGACATGGCTTGTCAGGATTCCCTCCCCATTCTGCAGAAAAGTCCCAGTTGCGCCTAAGCACGCCTATTTTCCTTTCCCCCCCTTCTCAGATTATTTGGGAGCCCCCTTTGCAAAAAGGGTCCTCTATTTGCTGCTATTTTATATTATCCATGTGGATTACACGTTACCCGTTTGGATTACAAAATTACCTCACGTAGATTACAATTAAATTTTGGACTATGTTCCAGTGTTTTATGCCAAGCAGGAGAGACTCAAACGTATATCTGAGCCTATTATGCTTGCAAATGTGAAATTGATTGCACTAAAATGTTTGCATAATTATGTCTTTGCTGTATTTTAGCATAGCAATAATGTTTTTACAGGTTCAGCAACGTTCAAACACTTTAGCCCATTGTGTGTATTCTTTTTTAGGTACTGCAATGTGTCCTATTAGGCACTTATTGTATGGTGTTTTTAGTAAATTATGCACTAAGCCAATTAATTTGTATTAAGAACGAATCTTGTCGTAAATTTGATGATTATTCGCCGAATTTTTGTTGATTCGCTCATCTCTAGTAGAGACAGTAATGTAACCTGAGTAGAAATATAAGTGTAAGGAACTATTATTTGTTGTAAAGTGCAAAAGGTAAGTCATATAGCGACAATAATGCAAGTTATGTGAAAACAGACAAAAAAAAAACAGGAAGGGGGGTATAGACATACATACGGACTTACAAGGGAGCCTGGACAGATACATGAGGTTAGGATGGGTAATGATATATCTTATTAAAGATACTGACCATCTAGATGACCTGTGAAGGAACAATGCTATTGATCAGCCAATCTGAGAAAAACAAAGCCTTGTGGAAGTGAAACCAAGGAGCCCAAGCCTGTGTAAATGCAGACACTAGGTCATGATCTTCTTGGAGTTCCTCCATTCGAACAAGGATATTGAGTGCAGATACCAAAGTTAATCTCTGAAGACTCTCAATTGATCTCCATCTACGAGGTATTATTTGTTTCATAGGGATTCCATATTGTTTAATAAAGGAAAATTTAAAAAAAATATTTTTAACTCAAAATACAGTAAGCACAGTGCAATAATAAAAAAAAAATTGCCCCCAAAGGTATACATAGCCTTTAAAGGCAACCTGTCATCTCCAAAACACCCCGTGAACTAGAGTAAGTGTTGTATAGTGTAAGTGACGTCGAGTCCGGTTATGTAATTTTTATCTTCATACTCACTTCCATTCTGATGTTGTGCTCCCACAAACCTGCAGTAAAATGCACTCACTGGACTCCGGTGCTCACTCACATAATGGAGACGACTCAAAGAAGAGTCCAGTGAGTGCATTTTACTGCTGGTTTGTGGGAGCACAGCGTTGGAATGGAAGTGAGTATGAAGATAAAACTTTCATATTCGGATTCAGCATTACTTACACTATACATCTCTTACTCTAGTTCAGGGGGTGTTTCAGAGATGACAGGTTCCCTTTAAGTAAGCACTTCTTCCCAAATATAAATGCCTTTTCATGTTTAGACAGTCAAAGCAGTTAGAAACAGAAAGCATTAATAAATATCATTTCCATACAAGACATCTTGCATTTTCAAGTTTAGACAGTCAAAGCAGTCAACAAAGCATTGATGAATATCTTGTCCACTTAAGATATCTTGCAGCTGTGAATTTGCAGCTGTAGAGAAGGAAATTCAAATGCAAATTACACAAGGAAGAATTTCAGAGATCCCACCATGACTTTATCAAAGATGCTCTACCCTATGGAGGAGATTTAATAAGCATATTGCAACAGAATTATGGCATAAAAAGCACCAAAAAGAATGGCGTTTTGATTTACACCAAATATATCAACTGTTTTCTTCAGAATTTTCACCATAAAGAATACATCACGCCAGAAATGAGTTATAAATGTCAAAGTGGGTGGGGCTATCAAACTGGCGCATATTACGCCTCATTTATCATCCTCTTATTGGCAGAAATGTCTCAAATTGGTGAAGCCAGCTTATGTGGTGGTGGTTTGTGTAAAAAGTCGCATTTATGGAATAAAGATGTGACTTTTTGTCAAAAAGTCGCAATTATGAAAAGTGAAACCAACTCGTGATGGGAACAAGTGATAACAAAAACGTCCCAAGTGTGAAACAAAAGTCTCAATTTACCAGTGGAAATGTCTCAAATATGCTTCAAAAGTATCAAGTGTGGTCTGGCAGGGAGTGGCTGAAATGGCGCATTTTGGTTTTAAAAAGTCACATTTTAGTGCTGGTGTTAAAATGTTCCAAATAGAGAAATAGGCTGTATGTTTTTAGTATTTTAGTATTTTTTTTTTGCGCAAATGACACCATTATTGATAAATATCCCCCTGTATGTATTAATGATGCAGCATAAAAATAGGCTGAATTTCTTGAGAACATAGAGGACCATTTACTATATTAGGCGTATTTCTGGTGCAGATTGCAGTGCAATCTGCAACTTTTCCCCACTCATACCAGGTCTAAAAAAGTGGCAGTGGCATGAGTGTAGGGACACGCCTGTTTTAGATGTAGAAAATGGTCTAAATTTAAGCCAGCATGGAAGCGGCTTTACATTTAGACCAGTGGTGGATACACTGAAGTTATGGTTAAGGCAGGCGCCGCTACATAACTTTGGCAGATCCACCGCCAGCTAAAGGGCTTATTAAGACCTTCTTTAGGAAAATTCACACAGAAGCCACCTGTGCCTCATGCAAAGTCTCTAACCTGCTACAACTTTAGAGGTTCTTATCCTCACCAGAAGCCCTGTCCAGCAAAGGGAGCAATTTGGCATAATTGTGGAAAACAAAATCAATCAGTTTGCAGATCTAAATCACAATTTTCTCACCCTGCCAAACAACCCATGTCATAGAAAGTTTAGGCCGTTCAGTCAATGCAACCTACTCGCAAGACCAACAGCACCTACTTATTTTTGATGACTGAAGAGAGGTCTCGGAATGTGTACCCAATTACTAAAGCAAAACAAGTCATCTTAATAAATGTCAGTCCTGTCAATGTTATTAGTCACACCATCTATAATCATCTCCAGAACAAACCTACTTTGCAAAGTACTAAACTACAATTTTTTCCTTATGGTTCAGCTACTGCCTTACCCCTTTGTGGCAAATTTTAGTCAGAAGTAGCCCGTGATAGGAAATCCAGCACTGACAATTTCTATATAGTGGAGTGCTCTGCTGACACACTTCTCAGCTGCAATAGTGCAGTATCTCTGGGCCTTGTGAAACTAGTAAACAGCATAACAAATTCTTCTGTCCAAAACATTGTAGAAATATCCTAAACATTTCAAAGGCCTGGTTAAACTGAAAGAATTTAAAGTAAAATTGCACATTAATCAGTCAGTGCAGCCCTCAGTTGAGCCTCAAGGGCACATCCATTCCATGTCCACAAGCTTGTGGAGAAAGAGCTTCAAGACCTAGAAGCATCTGATGTTATTGAACATGTGGAAGGTCCAACTCCTTGGGTCTCCCCAATTGTTGTTGCACATGTACCTAAGCAGCCTAGAAAATCAGATTATGTGTGCATATGCGACATCCCAGTCAAGCTATTCAAAGAGAAAGGCACATCATGCCTACTATTGATTCTCACAGATCTAAATAATGCAAAAATATTTTCTAAAATCGATCTAAAATCTGGCTATCATCAGTTTGAGTTGCACCTGGACTCCAGATATATGACTACTTTTTGCACTCATATGGGTCTGTGAAGAGAGGCTGAACTTTTTGATATTTCATCGGCTGTAGAAATACTTCAGAATGTTATCAGGTAGGTTTTTTCAGGAATTCCTGGAGTCCTCAATGTCAGTGATGACATCCTTATATTTGGCACAACCCAAGAGGAACATGACATCACTTAGAACAAGTACTTCAGAGACTGCAAACCTGAAATTTAAATGTAAATCCATCAAAATGTGAATTCAACTGAAAATCATTAAACAATTTTGGCTATATTTTTTCTAGAAATGGTGTTTCTGTGAACAATCAGAAAATAGCTGCTAATAACTCTGCCTGCCAAAATGTATTCCATACCTTATCTGTTTTTGAACCCCTGCAACAGCTCACCAAAAGAGATACTCTATGGTTATGGACTATCCAACATCAAACAGCATTTGACACACTGAAGTCCAGTCTGACTAGTGACACAGTCATGGGCTATTTTGACCTCTAAAGTCTACAGAGCTTATTGTGGATGACAGTCCAGTAGGCCTTGGTGCTATTCACAAACTGAGAGGGAAGCTCTTGCTGTTATGTGGGGATGCCTTCATTTCCATCTTTACCTTTTTGTTTGTCAATTCACAGTGGTAAGTAACCATAAACCACTCATTCTGATCTTCAACAAACATTCTTCAAAGCCTCTCCATGACTTGAACACTGGCTACTCCACCTACAGAATTACCACTTTCATTTAAGATATGAAGCATGAGCTGGGAACCCTGTAGACTATTTTTTGAGACTTCAATTTACAGTACCACGGATGACATGCCAGCAACTGTCATAGCTAAGGAGCGTGTAAATTTTGTTGTTGTACATTCATTTCTAAGAGCAATGACTATGGAGTAAATCAAACAAGCAGTGGAGTCTGGTCCCCAACTTTAGTTAGTTATTGACATGATTTGGTCCAAGAACTGGAGCTCTTTTCTTGCTGAGGCCAGCCTTCAATCATTGGATCAAATAGCGTACTTGTGGGCTTTCTTTAATGCAAGACATTCCCTCTCCGTGTCTGACTCAAATCTGCTGTTGTGTGACAATCGCCTAGTAATACCTCAGAAACTTCAGAACAAAGTGCACAATCTGGCTCACGAGACTCATCGAGGTGTGGTTGAAACCAAGCAATTGCTTAGGTAGAAGGTATGGTTTCCAGGACTTGACAAAAAGGTGAAAGCAGTCAATGAAAAAAGGCGTGCACTATTACAAATGTCACCATTGCCACAAAGTCCATGGATGACTGTTACTGTGAATTTTTGCGCTTTGCCAGATAATTCCTATTTACTGGTTGTCATGGATGATTTTTCTAGGTTTCCAGTCATTGAACCTATTTCAACAACCTCTGCAAGAACTGTTATATCCAAATTAAACAAGATCTACTCTGCCCATGGTATACCTGGAACAGTAAAGACTGATAATGAAACACCTTTCCATAATTCAGACTTTCAGTCTTTTGCAACTTATCTTGGCTTCACCCACAAAAAAATAACTCCTTACTGCCCTCAGGCTATTGGCAAAGTGGAACGGTTCATGCAATTGATCAACAAAATTATTTGGATTGCCTCCATGGAAGGCAAGGATTTACAAGACTTATACAGATTCCTTAGACAATACAGAGCCAGGGTACACTCCATCACAAGAACTCATCCAGCTACTGTACTTCTCAACCGGCCTTTGCTCATCAAGCTCCCAAACATCCCCAAAGTTTCTGCCCAGACTGTTCTCAATGATTCCATCTCAAAGGAACAGATGAAGAGACACTTTCAACGGACAAGGACAGCCGTTGCTGAAAACAGTGTGAAGTTGGAGACTGGATCCATGTTAAAAGGTTGAGACCTAGTGACAAAATATCATCACCATACTATCCTGAACCTTTTCAAGTCACTCAAGTCAAAGGTACCATGGTTTTAGCTATAATCCATGTACAACCTGTACAGATGAGGTAGATGATGATGAAATTCTGCCAGATACAACTGGTTTAACCCTGGGATACCTCAGATAATTGACATACTTTATCTGGTAACGGGATGTCTCAGTGCTATCCAACAAGTGGAAATTAAAGGCCACCTGCTCACCTCATGGATTAAAAGGATAAGCATGAAATCAAATGGTGACGGTAGATTCCGATTTATTATGGATTGCTGTGGATTCATTCTGTAATACAATTTGGCATACACAACTACAGTACTTACAGTAATGGCACATGAGTGAGGCTCTCATAGTCTTGCATTACCAACAGCCACAGCAGGCCAATACGGTATAATGTAGGTACAACAATCGGGAACTCATAATGTTTACTGTAAACAGAAAAAAATTTGGATTAGTCCAAAGCAGGACGAATCCGAATCTTCCATCACTACACACAAATATACACAATATATTACTTTACTAATCTTCATCTGTGTCTTCTTTGTCCACCAAAGAATAGGCAGAATAAATCATAGAAACACAATAGCAAAATATACAGTGCATTGCAAAAGTATTCAGCCCCCTGGAACTTTTCAACCTTTTGCCACATTTCAGGCTTCAAACAAAAAGATATAACATTTTAAATTTTGGGGGAAGAATCAACAACAAGTGGGTCACAACTGTGAAGTGGAACGAAATTTATTGGATCATTTAAACTTTTTTTGTAATAATAAAACTGAAAAGTGGGGCGTGCAAAATTATTCGGCCCATTTACTTTCAGTTCAGAAAACTCACTCAGTTCATTGACGATCTCTGAATGATTCAATGTTGTCCTAAATGACTGATGAAGATAAATAGAATCCACCTGTGTGTAATCAAGTCTCCGTATAAATGCACCTGCTCTGTGATAGTCTCAGGGTTCTGTTTAACCCCTTGGCGACAATGGACGTACCGGTACGTCCTGGGCGCGAGGTACTTAGCGCAACAGGGCGTACCGGTACGTCCTGCATGTAAACCCCCCCTGCTCAGTGCAGGGGGGGTTACATGCTGTAATGGGTGCTGTTAAAGACACCCAGCCACCCATAGTTAAGGCCTCGGGGGGTGCCGTGCACCCCCCATAAAGGCGATCGCTGTGAATGGCTGGTCTATTCAGACCAGCCATTCACAGCAGGCAAGGGGTACTCGGCGGGGATAGCGCTATTCTAGCGAATCCCCGCCGAGTGTCAGTATTTAGGGGGAGGTCAGGGTGTCCCCCCTGCCCCCCTGATTGGCTGTGGGCAGATGGGCGGGTGGGGGGAGACTTGCAATGGGCGGGCGGCTGCCGCGAGTGCCGCCCGCAATAATCTTTCAGGATGGCCGAGCGGTATTCAAGCAGAGTATCAGCATACAGCTGATACTCTGCTTGAAACTGCTGACATTGGTGCTGGCACCGATGTCAGCAGTTTAACCCCTTCCATGCCGCGGTCCGTAGGGACCGCTGTATGGAAGGGGTTAACAGGGAGGGAGCGCTCCCTCCCTCTCCCATCGGCGCTGCGGTGCGCTGGCAGCGCCGATGGTGTGGGCAGATGAGAGGGAGGAAGCTCCCTCTCCCTTCCATCGGGACGCTGCTCTGCTGTGGCAGCGTCCCGATGGTTACCATGGCAACCAGACGCTTTCGTCTGGCTTGCCATGGAAGCCTGTTCAAGCTCCTGCTAAAGGCAGGAGCTTGAACAGGCTATAAGAAAATACACTGCAGTACACTATACAGTGTACTGCAGTGTATTGTAAAATACCAGACCCACTGGTTCTTGAAGAACCAAGTGGATCTGAGTCAAGAAAGTGGAAAAAAAAAAAGTTAAAAAAAAAGTTAAAAAAATTGATTAAAAATAAAAAAAACACACAATACATAAACATGTTAGGTATCGCCACATCCGTAACAACCCGCTCTATAAAAATATTACATGAGATGGCCCCCCAAGCGAATGCTGTAAAAAAAAATTTAAAAAACTATGCCAAAATAGCCATTTTTTTCCCTCTTCCCTCACAAAAAGTGTAATAGCAGGCGATCAAAAAGGCGTATTTACCCCAAAATGGTATCAATTCAACCGTCATCTTGTCCCGCAAAAACTGTACCCTACCTGAGACAATCACCTGAAAACTGAAAAAAATATGGCTCTCTGAAAATGGCAACACAAAAAAAATATTTTATTCTGTTCAAAAATGCATCTAATGTGTAAAACTTTCCAACAATAAAAAAAGTTGGACATATTGGGTATCGCTGCGTCCGTAACAACCTGCTCTATAAAAATATTACATGAGATGGCCCCCCAGGCAAATGCTGTAAAAAAATTTTTTTAAAAACTATGCCAAAATAGCCATTTTTTCCCCTCTTCCCTCACAAAAAGTGTAATAGCAGGCGATCAAAAAGGTGTAATTACCCCAAAATGGTATCAATTCAACCGTCATCTTGTCCCGCAAAAACTGTACCCTACCTGAGACAATCGCCTGAAAACTGAAAAAAATATGGCTCTCTGAAAATGGCAACACAAAAAAAATATTTTATTCTGTTCAAAATGCATCTAATGTGTAAAACTTTCCAACAATAAAAAAGTTGGACATATTGGGTATCGCTGCGTCCGTAACAACCTGCTCTATAAAAATATTACATGAGATGGCCCCCCAGGCGAATGTTGTAAAAAATTTTTTTTAAAAACTATGCCAAAATAGCCATTTTTTTCCCTCTTCCCTCACAAAAAGTATAATAGCAGGCGATCAAAAAGGCGTATTTACCCCAAAATTGTACCAATGAAAACCTCACCTCATCCTGCAAAAAATGAGCCCCCACATAAGACAATAGCTCAAAAAAATAAAAATCAATGGCTCCTGCAAACCACTCCATCAAAATCTGTGTTGTAAAATCCATATGGCGCTCCTTCTGTTCTGAGTCCTGCCATGTGCCCCCACACCAGTTTACCACAACATATGGGGTGTTGCCGTATTCAGGAGAAAATGGGTAACAAATTATGGGGGGGCTTTTCTCCTGTTACCCCTTATGCAAATAAAAAAAATTGGGGCTAAAGCAACATTTTATTGGAAGAAAAAAAATGTTCATTTTCACAGCCAAGTATTTCCAAATTCCGTAAAATGCTTAGGGGGTCAAAGTGGTCAGTACCCCCCTTAATATATTCTTTGAAGGGTGTAGTTTCAAAAATGGGGTCACTTTATGAGGGTTTCCACTGTAGGGGTACGTCAGGGTCTCTCAATTACAAAATGGTGCCTAAAAACTATTCTAGCAAATTTTGCCTCCAAAATCCGTATGGCGCTCCTTTCCTTCTGACCACTGCCACAAACCCATAGAGACGTTTACCACCACATATGGGGTATTTCTGTAAACTGCAGAATCAGAGCAATGTAAATTGAGGTTTAGTTTGCTGTTAACCCTTGCTATGTTGCAAGAAAAAAAATATTAACATGAATAATCTACGAAAAAAGTGAAATTTTGAAATTTCACCTCCATTTTCCATTAATTCTTGTGGAACACCTCAAGGGTTAACAAAGTTTGTAACAACAGTTTTTTATAATTTGAGGGGTGTAGTTTCTAAAATGGGGTCATTTATGGTGGGTTTCATTATGTAAGCCCCTCAAAATCACTTTATATCTGCATTGGTGCTAAAAAAAAATGGTTTTGGAAAATTTGGTGAAAATTTGAAAAATGGCTTCTAAACTTCTAAGCCTCCTAACGTCCTAAAAAAGTAAAATGACGTTTACAAAATGATGCCAACATAAAGTAGACATATGGGGAATGTAAAATAATAACTATTTTTGGAGGTATTACGGTGTATTTTGAAAGTAGAGAAATTGAAATTTGGAAATTTGCCAATTTTTCAGAATTTTTGGTAAATTTGGGATTTTTTCATAAATAAGGGTGAAATATATTGACTCAAATTTATGACTGTCATGAAGTACAATGTGTCACGAGAAAACAATCTCAGAATGGCTTGGATAAGTAAAAGCGTTCCAAAGTTATTACCACATAAAGTGACACATGTCAGAATTCAAAAATTTGGCCCAGACATTAAGGCCAAAATGGGCTCTGTCCTCAAGGGGTTAAAGCACAGAGAGCATCATGAAGACCAAGGAACACACCAGGCAGGTCCGTGATACTGTTGTGGAGAAGTTTAAAGCCGGATTTGGATACCAAAAGATTTCCCAAGCTTTAAACATCCCATGGAGCGCTGTGCAAGCGATCATATTGAAATGGAAGGAGTATCAGACCACTGCAAATCTACCAAGACCCGGCCATCCCTCTAAACTTTCATCTCAAACAAGGAGAAGACTGATCAGAGATGCAGCCAAGAGGCCCATGATCACTCTGGATGAACTGCAGAGATCTACAGCTGAGGTGCGAGAGTCTGTCCATAGGACAACAATCAGTCCAATACTTCACAAATCTGGCCTTTATGGAAGAGTGGCAAGAAGAAAGCCATTTCTCAAAGATATCCATAAAAAGTCTTGTTTACAGTTTGCCACAAGCCAACTGGGAGACACACCAAACATGTGGAAGAAGGTGCTCTGGTCAGATGAAACCAAATTCAAACTATTTGGAAACAATGCAAAACGATATGTTTGGCGTAAAAACAACACAGCTCATCACCCTGAACACACCATCCCCACTGTCAAACATGGGACAGGGACAGGGAAGATGGTTAAAATTGATGGGAAGATGGATGGAGCCAAATACAGGACCATTCTGGATGAAAACCTGTTGGAGTCTGCAAAAGACCTGAGACTAGGACGGAGATTTATCTTCCAACAAGACAATGATCCCAAACATAAAGCAAAATCTACAATGGAATGGTTCAAAAATAAACGTATCCAGGTCTTAGAATGGCCAAGTCAAAGCTCAGACCTGAATCCCATTGAGAATATGTGGAAAGAGCTGAAAACTGTGCAACTGTGCAAAACTGATGAGATATACCCAAAGCGACTTGCAGCTGTAATCGCAGCAAAAGGTGGCGCAACAAAGTATTAATGCAAGGGGGCCGAATAATTTTGCACGCCCCACTTTTCAGTTTTATTATTACAAAAAAAGTTTACATGATCCAATAAATTTCGTTCCACTTCACAATTGTGACCCACTTGTTGTTGATTCTTCACCAAAAATTTAAAATGTAATATCTTTTTGTTTGAAGCCTAAAATGTGACACAAGGTTGGAAAGTTCCAGGGGGCCGAATACTTTCGCAAAGCACTGTACACATAAAGCAGCTGAGGAAAAGGAGCAATGACTGTTGTTATCGAAGGTAGCAGGAAAAATAGGGATCACATTTTTTAAAGTACAGTCGATGAGCCAAGTTCCTTAATTTAACCCCTTGGGGACATAGTGATTTTCTGTTTTTGTATTTCTATTTTTTACTCCAGGCCTTCCCAAAGCCATAACATTTTAATTTTTTTTGCTCAGGGTGAAAATGCAAAAAAATGCAATTGCGCCACAGTTTTATTGCTTTTAATAAAATATATCTGGTCTCTCTTGGCAATCAGTCTAGATTTGCTGCTTTATTCATAAATCTGATGCTACTGTAGAAGGGAACAAAGTCCTTGAAATGTCTCTAGCTCATTTTGTATTTATAAAGTATATTTTCGGATTATATGTAGAGATGAGCGAATCATCCAAAATTCGCTTCGCCGAATATTCGTCGAACTTTTCATAATATTCATACCTTCTACAAATCTATTTGGCGAATCTGCATACAAATCATACGTTATTATGTGGTGTTTTGCGAACATTCGCGTACTAATAATGAACGCTCCATTTTGTGAAGGTATGCAACTTCTTTGAACACGTACGCATGAGCATACAAATTGCGTACAAATCCTCAGGGTACTATTGTCTAGCGATTGCGTAATACGCAGGCACACACGACGCTAGGCCGCAGCGTGCACTCCTCAGAGGCAGAGCGACATTTGGAAAATGGCATCTAGGCGATTCTCAGCAGTTAGCTCTGGAGAGCTGAAATACATGATCCGGCTGATGGACCGCGAGGATAACGATGGTACACACCGCCACCCGAACCAGCATAAAAAGGAGGTGATCCAGCAGGTGATCCAAGGCTTGCGCCATTGTTTCGACATTGTGCGGACCCCGGGCCAGATCCAGTGGAAATGGTCCGATCTGAAGTTTAAGTGCCCAGAGCGGATTACTGAGATCCGTGCAGCGATACGGCAGGGTGAGTAAAATAATTGAAAAGTAAAAACATGTTAAAAAATGAGTGTACTGTATTGTATATATAACAGTGAGTGCTAATAATGAAAAAAGTATAGAAAGACAACGTGGTCGTGCGTAGTGCGCTGCAGTAATTTTCTTTCATGCTAGGCCACGCCTCTAACTCCACCAAAACAAGTAAAGGTATTCTCAGATACGTGCCCCTTCCCAGTAATTTGCCTTAGGCTAATTTCACATATGTGGTCGTGATCCTGCAGGCTGTTCTGCAGTATTTGTCCTGCCAATTCCTGGCATTCTTGCCAAATAGCAGCCGGATCAGCACGGTCCCCCATTATTGTTAATGGGGCTGGCCGTTCTCCCGTTTGTGTCAGGCAACTGCACTAGTGTGAAAGAAAGTACCCTGATATATTCCCCTTCATAGTTAGCGCTTCCTCCTCCTACACACAGACTCACAGACGTGCTCATGCTGCAGCTAATGTGAGTGGACAATATCAAAAGTATTCCCACCGTGTTAAAAATATTAAGAAATTTATTGCGATAACGATATCTATCGCAATAAATACCTATTTAGAAGGAAAAAATGGATATGGCCCTCCTGTCACCCATAATATCTTCATAGTAGTATACAGTGTTAGTATTAAAAAGAGTCATCATAACAATTGTGTACGGATTTATGCTGCAGAGCACCGTCAACGACGGCGTCACCACGGTCACCATCACCATCGAGGCAGGACGGCCCCTACAGTACCTGCAGCTTCTAGTAAGTGTAAACATATTTAATTTATTTTTAATCCACGCTACGTGGGAGTGCAGCTGCAGTGATATAAGAGCACTAGTGGTTAGGAATGGGATCCAGCCCCAAACTATTCCCATGTATCAGAAGTTACAACTGTTCATTAGAGTTGAATATAATGCAATTATTCAATGAGTTTTGTCAGCTGCTGCACCACAGAGGAGCCCCTTTCACCCTCCTCCACCCCAGCGAGAGAGGACCCCATCTGCCCCTCCAACACCACCAGCCCAACTTCCCGAGGTAGAAGGTAGGTAAAATAAAAAGTGTAATGGGTGGACCTTCTGTCTTCAAAATATAAGCTAAATTTATGTTTTATCTTTTGTAGCTCCAACCGTCAGGGAGGAGTTTTCCCTGGACCATGGGAAGACCACACAGTATGGGTGTCCAGTAAGTACAAACCCCAAACTGACCATGTGTGACTTTCTCAGTGAGCAGTTCAAAGAAATAACAAGGCTCAATACAGATACGTGTCACTGAATAACTCGTTCCAGTACATATGCCAAATATATAATGACATGCAATTAACGCGATCATACTAAGTATATTACTGTTTCCACCCCTACAGATATCCCCACTGACTTTGAATTGGAGGCAGCCTTACGCTGATTTGAGACCAGGCTCCATGCTGCCTCCTGGCTTATTCGCGGCCTGCAGCTAGAGCTGAGAGATATGCAGGACATGATGGCCAGACGTCGGCAAAGGCCAGCGTAACCTTTTTTTTAATCCTTTCTTTTGTTTATTATATATTATTTATTATTTGTTCAAAGTTATTATTTATTACTAAAATTATTCTTGTAAAACCTGTGTTTTGAGTGTTTTTTTTTAAACTTTAACTCCTTCCTGACACAGTGTGAAGAAGACAGGAATGTCTGTTTAGGCAGGAGCCTCCAAAATTTGTCCAAAGGCCATTTGCAGTGTCCCACTTATAGTGTGCACTACAAATGTCATGTTATTGTTAATATGCATACCTCCCAACTTTTGAAAATTGAAAAGAGGGACAATGTGTGCGGTGCACATCGCGGCAGTTTTTTTCATACTAGGCCACACCTCTAACTCAGTCCAAAGCATAATTACTGGAGCCCCTGCGGCAATTTTTTTCTTGCGTTTCAATGTCCATATAAATATTAGCATATAAATCATCAGATTATAGATATTTTGAGGTACAAATTGCATCAAATAATGAAGTTCTGATTTAATATACAGGTAGAAACCATACAAACACTTTAGTAAGGGGCAATTTAGTAAATGTATTAATGCACATTTATGCATTAATTCCCCAGGTCAAAAATAGGGACATTTAAGGATCAAAGAGGGACAGAGGGACTTGGGTCAAAAAGAGGGACATTTGGGAGGTATGAATATGCCATTCATGTATTTTAAATGCTGTAGGAATCTTAACAGGCTGGTACACTACATTCATATTTCTTGCCTCTAAGTGGTGCTGTAACACCACATATATGTACTATAGGGTGTGGCAAGTTCAGGTTAGAATCGGTTTAGCTGAGAACCAGCTCAGAGCAGAGTGGTGAGAGCAGAGAAGTGTTAGAGAAGAACAGGCAGCTGCCCTGCTCACCCTCAACTTCTTGTGGCTAAACCCTTTTAGAGCCACTTCAGACAGACCAGAAGCTGAAAGGATATAGTGTAGGTAGAGGTAAAGCATTCCTACTATTTATGGACTGCACTGCCAATGTGACCAGAAGAAGCTCCACAGCACCTGGACACGTCCAGACGATTAGAGCTCAGTCGTCTTTATCCACATCTTACCCCTCCGGAGAGTATGGACCCTGCTTACCAGAAGTACCTAAACCTGGCTGTCTTACTAAAGACTGAACTAAACTAAGTAACAAGAAGGATTTATTTTTCTCTGACTCTAGAAGCACGTATTGAGGCACACCTTTTTATCCAGCCTGTTCAGGAAACCTACAGCATCAACTTACTGTAAGCGTTTTCTGTATGAACAACCTGTACCTCAAGGTGGACCTCTCTTCAGTAAAGTTCCTACAGTTTGCAACTCACGTGTCTCCTCCTCTTTTCTACTGTTCACCTATTTGCACCGCAAGGTGCTGGCGTCACGAAAACCATCAAGGACCCTGCCGACCGACACCATAATACACTACCACCAAGGGCACCTCGCCTTACCACCCGGCAGAGCCCTGAAAACCAGAGAGCACCCCAAAGGGATTGGTGTCCCCCTTCCACACATCTGGACGCCGGCTCAGGGAGCAGTAGTCGCCAAACCGTGAGTAATATAACCACCGGCAGCATTATCACTGTGACATCCCCAACACTCACACATGCCCCTGCGAATGGTCCGCTGCACATTTTCCTGGATTAATGAACACAGTGGTGTCTGCCGGCCAAAGTATTAATAAATAACGCACACTCTGGTTCACTGATTACAATTTACAGTAAAAGAAATACGCTTGGCTTGTTTGGACAACAAGCCTGTATATTCTACCTTGTAAACATAGGCAGTGAAAATTATATATGGGCTTTTCATGGGTACCCCGGCAAGTAGTAGTAGGGGACGGGGTATATCAGCAGAGAGTGATTAGCAAATACAACAAATTGTGGTAGAGTATAACAATCTAAGATAATGTAACTTGTAATGGGAGGCGGAGGTAACAACAGTGTAACAATTTTATTTTTTCATTCCATTTATTTTATTTTTTTTTAAATATATATATATATATATACTAGCAGAAAGACCCGGCTTCGCCTGGGTATATTTCATCTATTTATTTAATGTTTCTGTGTGTCGTTGCAGAGAGAAAGTCAATGCAGCTGACAGAAATTGATTTTTACCTTCATTTTTTCAATCCCTATTGGCTGCGGAGTGGGAGGGGGCGTGGTTTAATGGGACACGGGGGGGGTTAAGTCCTTCATTTCAGGGTGGCCTGAATTATAGGTTAATGCCATGGTAATTTGAGGAAACACAATGGGTAGCAGTGGACGAAAACATTGCTTTGCGCGGGTATATTTAATCTATTTCATGTTTCTGTGTGTCGTTGCAGAGAGAAAGTCATCCTCCCTCCCATCCCTGCAGCTGACAGATGTTGATTTTTACCTTCAATTGTTCAATCTCCATTGGCTGCGGGAGGGATCATGGCCTGACTGATTCGGGGGCGTGACGTTGCAAGACCTGGGGCGGGGTTTTAAGTACTTCTTTTGATGGTGGCCAGAATTACAGGTCGATGCCATGGTAATTTATGAGGACACGCCATGGGTAACAGTGGAAGAAACTATTGCTTTGCATGGGTATATTTAATCTATTTCATTTAATGTTTCTGTATGTTGTTGCAGAAAGAAATCCAACTTCCCTCCCACCCCTGCAGCTGACAGAAGTTGATTTTTACCTTCATTTTTTCAATCCCTGTTGGCTGCGGAGTGGGAGGGGGCGTGGCCTGACAGAGTCGGAGTGTGGTTTCCCGAGATCTGGGGCGGGGGTCAGAGTGTCATGAATTACAGGTCGATGACATGGTAATTTATGGGGACCCGCAATGGGTAGCAGTGGAAAAAAAAAAAAAC
>ONZH01016960.1:0-95483 GCA_900303285.1 Rhinella marina | reverse complement strand
CAATTTAGCTCATAAACAAGGTGGACTAAAACTACTGAATTAAAGCAGTCAATAAAGCATTATACGGCACATTTTGTAGCCACTGATTCAGGCTGTACTCTCCATCAGATTAATGGGTAACCTAAGAGGAGGAGTTTGCACAGGTAACCTCTGGAGAATAGGTGGAGTGTCCAAAAAAAATATTTGTAATGCTTTTTATAAATACAAATTCAAACACCCAGTTAGAGAGTATTAAGCAGCTCTAACAGAATAAAGAAAGATACATACTGTTTATATATAAAGAACTAAAACCATTTTGAACATTTATTGCAAGATATACAGTACAGACCAAAAGTTTTGGACACACCTTCTCATTCAAAGAGTTTTCTGTATTTTCATGACTATGAAAATTGTAGATTCACACTGAAGGCATCAAAACTATGAATTAACACATGTGGAATTATATACTTAACAAAAAAGTGTGAAACAACTGAAAATATGTCTTATATTCTAGGTTCTTCAAAAGTAGCCACCTTTTCTTTGATTACTGGCTTTGCACACCTCTTGGCATTCTCTTGATGAGCTTCAAGAGGTAGTCACCTGAAATGGTTTTTCACTTCACAGGTGTGCCCTGTCAGGTTTAATAAGTGGGATTTCTTGCCTTATAAATGGGGTTGGGACTATGAGTTGTGTTGGGCAGATGTCAGGTGGATACACAGCTGATAGTCCTACTGAATAGACTGTTAGAATTTGTATTATGGCAAGAAAAAAGCAGCTAAGTAAAGAAAAACGAGTGGCCATCATTACTTTAAGAAATGAAGGTCAGTCAGTCCGAAAAATTGGGAAAACTTTGAAAGTGTCCCCAAGTGCAGTCGCAAAAACCATCAAGCACTACAAAGAAACTGGCTCACATGAGAATCGCCACAGGAAAGGAAGACCAAGAGTTACCTCTGCTGCGGAGGATAAGTTCATCCGAGTCACCAGTCTCAGAAATCGCAGGTTAACAGCAACTCAGATTAGAGACCAGGTCAATGCCACACAGAGTTCTAGCAGCAGACACATCTCTACAACAACTGTTAAGAGGAGACTGTGTGCAGCAGGCCTTCATGGTAAACTAGCTGCTAGGAAACCACTGCTAAGGACAGGCAACAAGCAGAAGAGACTTGTTTGGGCTAAAGAACACAAGGAATGGACATTAGACCAGTGTAAATCTGTGCTTTGGTCTGATGAGTCCAAATTTGAGATCTTTGGTTCCAACCACCGTGTCTTTGTGCGACGCAGAAAAGGTGAACGGATGGACTCTACATGCCTGGTTCCCACCGTGAAGCATGGAGGAGGAGGTGTGAAGGTGTGGGGTTGCTTTGCTGGCACTGACACTGTTGGGGATTTATTCAAAATTGAAGGCATACTGAACCAGCATGGCTACCACAGCATCTTGCAGCGGCATGCTATTCCATCCGGTTTGCGTTTAGTTGGACCATCATTTATTTATCAACAGGACAATGACCCCAAACACACCTCCAGGCTGTGTAAGGGCTATTTGACCAAGAAGGAGAGTGATGGGGTGCTGCGCCAGATGACCTTGCCTCCACAGTCACCAGACCTGAACCCAGTCGAGATGGTTTGGGGTGAGCTGGACTGCAGAGTGAAGGCAAAAGGGCCAACAAGTGCTAAGCATCTCTGGGAACTCCTTCAAGACTGTTGGAATACCATTTCAGGTGACTACCTCTTGAAGCTCATCAAGAGAATGCCAAGAGTGTGCAAAGCAGTAATCAAAGCAAAAGGTGGCTACTTTGAAGAACCTAGAATATAAGACATATTTTCAGTTGTTTCACACTTTTTTGTTAAGTATATAATTCCACATGTGTTAATTCATAGTTTTGATGCCTTCAGTGTGAATCTACAATTTTCATAGTCATGAAAATAGAGAAAACTCTTTGAATGAGAGGGTGTGTCCAAACTTTTGGTCTGTACTGTATATGTATGTATATTATATATATATATATATATATATATATATATATATATACAATTGAAACCATAAGTTTACCTACACTATATAAAAAGACACATGCATGTTTTTCTCAATATCTGACATCAAATCAGAATAAATCTTTCCTAATTCTGGTCAATTAGGATTACCATAATTATTATTATTTGCCAAATTCCATAATAAAGAGAGAGAGAATGTTTAAGGCATTTTTATTACTTTCTGCAATGTAAAAAGTTTACATACACTAAGATTACTATGCCTTTAACCCCTTCAAGCGACAGCCAGTTTGGACCAAATGCCGGCACCCCATTTTTCAAATCTGACATGTTTCACTTTATGTGGTAATAACTTTAGAATGCTTTTACTTATCCAGGCCATTCTGAGATTGTTTTCTCGTGACATTGTAATTCATGATAGTGGTAAATTTGAGTTGATATATTTCTCGATATATATCTAAATTTGGAAAAATTCACAATTTTCTAAATTTGAATTTCTCTTCTTTTAAGACAGATAGTAATCGCTCATAAAATAGTTATCAGTCATTATTCCCCATATGTCTACTTTATGTAGGAATCATTTTGTAAATGTCATTTTACTTTTTTCGGACGTTAGAAGGCAGAGAAGTTTAGAAGCCATTTTTCAAATTTTCAACAAAATTTCCAAAACCATTTTATTAAGCACCAATTCAGATATAAAGTGATTTTGAGGAGCTTACATAATGGAAACCACCCATAAATGACCCCATTTTAGAAACTACAACCCTCAAATTATTCAAAACGGATGTTACAAACTCTGTTAACCCTTTAGGTGTTCCACAAGAATTAAAGGAATATGGAGACCTAATTTCAAAATTTAATTTTTTTAGCAGATTTTTCATGTTAAGCAATTTTTTCTTGCAACACAGCAAACTAAACCTCAATATACTTTACTCTGATTCTGCAGTTTACAGAAATACCCCATATATGGTGGTAAACATCTCTATGGGTTTGTGGCAGTGGTCAGAAGAAAAGGAGCGGCATACAGATTTTGGAGGTAGATTTTGCTAGAATGGTTTTTAGGCACCATTTTGTAATTGAGAGAGCCTGACGTACCCCTACAGTGGAAACCCTCAAAAAGTGACCCATTTTGGAAACTGCACCCTTCAAAGAATATATTAAGGGGGGTACTGACCACTTTGACCCCCTAAGCATTTTACGGAATTTGGAAACACTTGGCTGTGAAAATAAAAAGTTTCATTTCTTCAAATAAAATGTTGCTTTAGCACAAAAAATATTTTCATTTTCACAAGGGCTAACAGGAGAAAAGCACCCCATAATTTGTTCCCCATTTTCTCCTGAATATGGCAATACCCCATATGTGGTTGCAAACTGCTGTGGGGGCACATGGCAGGACTCAGAACGGAAGGATATGGATTTTGCAGACCAGATTTTGATGGATAGGTTTGCGGATGCCATTGATTTTTATTTTTTTTTAGTTATTGTCTTATGTGGGGGCTCATTTTTTGTGGGATTGGTACCATTTTGGGGTACATAAGACTTTTTGAGCGCTGTATTAACTTTTGTGAGCAAGGTTACAAATAGCTGTTTGACATCGTTTTTTTTTTTATTTTTTTTTACAGCATTCACCTGAGGGGAAATATAATGTGATATTTTTATAGAGCAGGTTGTTACGGACGTGGTGATACCCAATATGTGTATCATTTTTATTTTTGTTACGTTTTACACATTAGATGCATTTGTGAACAGAATAAAATCTTTTTTTGTGTTGCCATTTTCTGAGAGCCATATTTTTTTTATTTTTTGGGCAATTGTCTTAGGTAGGGTCTCATTTTTTGCGGGACGAGATGACGGTTTGATTGGTACCATTTTGGGGTAAATACGCCTTTTTGATCGCCTGATATTACACTTTATGTGAGGCAAGGTGACAAAAAATGGCTGTTTTGGCATAGTTTTTAAAAAAAATGTTTAACCGCTTTATTCTGATGGGGAGTATAATGTGATATTTTTATAGAGCAGGTTGTTACAAAGGTGGCAATACCCAATATGTGTATCATTTTTATTTTTGTTAAGTTTTACACATTAGATGCATTTTTGAACAGTATAAAATCTTTTTTTGGTGTTGCCATTTTCTGAGAGCCAAATTTTTTTATTTTTTATTTTTAAATTTTTATTTTTTCTATTTTTTTTACTTCATTTGGGGAAAAAGGCGCGTTTTTTTTAACTTGAAACTTATTTTTTTTATTTTATTTTTTTTACTTCTTTTTTTACACTTTTTTAAACTTTATTGTTAAGACAGATTGGGGTATGTCTTGAGGAACCGCTGAACTATTAGATTGAAGACGTGGGCCAGGCATGGCACATGTGTCAGTCTGCCAAGTTGCAGAGCCGCCACCAGATTACGCCCGTTGTCACACACAACCATGCCTGGCTTGAGGTTCAGCAGTGCCAGCCACAGATCGGTCTGCGCCATGATGCCCTGTAACAGCTCTTGGGCGGTGTGCCTTTTGTCACCTAAGCTCAGCAGTTTAAGCACCGCCTGCTGGCACTTACCCACGGCACTGCTGCTGCGCCTAGAGCTACCGACTGAATGCGCCGTGCCCACGGATGGTAATTCGGTGGAGGAGGGGTCGGAGGAGGAGGCATAGTACGTCTGAGAGACCGTGACCGAGGTAGGCCCCGCAATCCTCGGTGTGGGCAGTACATGAGCGGCCCCAGGGTCAGTCTCGGTCCCAGCCTCCACCAAGTTAACCTAATGTGCCGTCAGTGAGATATAGTGTCCCTGCCCGGCAGCACTTGTCCACGTGTCCGTGGTTAGGTGGACCTTCTCAGAAACAGCGTTGGTCAGGGCACGGATGATGTTCTGTGACACATGCTGGTGTAGGGCTGGGACGGCACATCGGGAAAAATAGTGGCGGCTGGGGACCGAATACCGAGGGGAAGCCACCGCCATGAGATTGCAAAAGGCCTCGGTCTCTACCAGCCTATAGGGCAGCATCTCCAGGCTCAGCAATTTGGAGATGTGGACGTTGAGGGCTTGGGCATGTGGGTGGAACTGTATTTCCTCTTGCGCTCCAGCATATGCTGTAAAGACAGCTGAACACTGCGCAGGGACACATTGGCGGACGCTGTGGAGGATCGTGGAGGCGAAGGTGTGGTTTTCTGGCGGGAGGCACTCGTGCCGGTGTCCTGGACAGGGGGTTGACTAGCAGAGGCAGCAAGTGACACGGGAAGGAGCAGTGGTGTGACCCGCAGGAGGTGGTGAACGGCCTTGGTTCCATTGAGTGGGGTGTTTAGCACTCATATGCCTGCGCATGCTGGTGGTGGTTAGGCTAGTAGTGGTGGCACCCCTGCTGATCCTGGTGTGGCACAGGTTGCACACCACAGTCCGTCGGTCATCCTCACTTTCTTTAAAGAACCTCCAGACTTGCAAACATCTAGGCCTCGCCACGGGAGCCCTGCTTCTCCCTCTGGCCACACCACTGCCTCTTCCAACCTGTTCTGGTGCAGCACTCGCCTCCGCCTCAGAAGCACTGTCTTCACTCGGCTTATCAACCCAGCTTGGGTCAGTCACCTCCTCATCCTCCGATTCCTCAGTCTGCTCCCCCCTCGGACTTCCTCCCCTGACAACAACTTCACCACTGTCTGACAACCATGTCTCCTCATCGTCCGACACCTCTTTACAAACTTCTTCCACTAAGTCAACATTGTCATCATCATCATCACCCACAGACTGCGACAGTTGGAAAACTTGGGCATCGGGAACGAGGTCAGCAGCAACCTGAGAAGTGGTTTGTGACTCTGGGAAGGGTCCAGAAAACAGTTCCTGAGTATGCCGGATCGCATTCCAAATTTTCCTGGGAGGGGGCAGACTGGGGGGAAGGAGGTTGAGGTGGAGGAGCCAGAGGAGTGCTCCCTTGGGTAACGTGGGTGGACTGCGTGGAAGACTGACTGGTGGACAAATTACTTGAAGCATTGTCTACAATCCACGACATCACCTGTTCGCACTGTTGTTGTTTCAACAGTCCTCTACAACGTGTCCCTGTAAGTTGAGACATGAAGCTAGGGAGTGTAGCTCTGTGGCGTTCCCCTGATCCCTCATCAGCAGGTACTGTCTCACCCTGCCCAGGACCACGGCCTCTGCCCCCTGCAGTAATTGAATGCCCACGCCCTCGTCCCTTAGCCCTGGGGTTCAACATTTTCTGTATATAAGTGTATTATATAAAAAAAATAAATAAATGGGCCTGCTGTACTGAAACCCACAAACTTGTTCAATCTGAACAAGAAAATATATAGGTGGATAACCGTACCGTGCAGTATGGAGCAATTACACGGAAACTATTAGATTGGGCAGACTTGGTCTGCTTAATTGCAACCCAGACAAATGTCGCACAGAGATTTTTGTAATGTTGCTGTATAAGTGAGAGCAAAAGACTTTTTTTACTGACGTGACGTACAGAATGGGTCACCTGGACAGAAAATACGGATTGTGCTTTGTACATAGGTGGATAAGTTAGAGCAAAATTACATATGTTATTACGTACCGTGCAGTATGGAGCAATTACACGGAAACTATTAGATTAGGCAGACTTGGTCTGCTTAATTGCAACCCAGACAAATGTTGCACAGAGATTTTTGTAATGTAGCTGTATAAGTGAGAGCAAAAGACCTTTTTTACTGATGTGACGTACAGAATGGGTCACCTGGACAGAAAATACGGATTGTGGTGACTGAACAGCTGAACTGTGACACACAGAATGGTTACACACAGCTGTGTGAAGTGGATTTGTATCACTGAGGTAAAACAACAAAATAACTATTTTTTTATATATATTTTTTTTAACGTGACGTGCAGAAACTATCAGAGAGCAAACTCAGCCCCTGCTGACGGTGGCTATTTTGACTGCAACCCAGACAAATGTTGCACAGAGATTTTTGTAATGTAGCTGTATAAGTGAAAGCAAAAGACCGTATTTGATTACGTGACGTACAGTATGGGTCACCTGGACAGAAAATACGGATTGTGCTGACTGAACAGCTGAACTGTGACACACAGAATGGTTACACACAGCTGTGTGAAATGGATTTGTATCACTGAGATAAAACAACAAAAAAACTATTTTTTTATATATATTTTTTTTAATATATTTTTTTTATATATATATATTTTTTTTAACGTGACATGCAGAAACTATTAGAGAGCAAACTCAGCCCCTGCTGACGGTGGCTATTTTGACTGCAACCCAGACAAATGTTGCACAGAGATCTTTGTAATGTAGCTGTATAAGTGAAAGCAAAAGACCGTATTTGATTACGTGATGTACAGTATGGGTCACCTGGACAGAAAATACGGATTGTGGTTTGTGGTGAGTGGACAGCTGAACTGTGACACACAGAATGGTTCCACACTGCTGTATGAAATGGATTTGTATCACTGAGATAAAACAATAACAAAAAAAAGTGTTATATATGGCGATAGCTGCACTACTAGTGCCAGCCAGCCCAGCCAGGAGACAAAAAAAAATGTCTTGTAGCCCTTAGAAGGGCTGTTGGGTTCTTTTGAGATCACTCCTGCCTAACAAAGAACTAAATGCAGGTCCTAACACTCTACCTGAAACGCAGCAGCTCTGTCCCTAACGACATCCAGACAGCATCTGAGCCGAGCACCGCGGCCAGTCACTAGTATATTCCAAGGTCACCTGATCAGGCCAGCCAACCCCTGCTATTGACATGTAAGGGCCCCACGTGATGCTGGGTGTACCGCAGAGTCTTCTGGCTTGTGATTGGCTGAGTTTATAGGCGCCAAAAATGCACAATGCGGAAGATGCCATTTCCTCGAGCATGGCGAGATACTCGTCCGAGCAGCGAGCACTTACGAGTACCGTAATACTCGAACCAGCACCAAGCTCGGACGAGCATGCTCGCTCATCTCTAATTATGCTTTATTCTCTGGAGCACCTTGAAATGAGAAATTGTCACTTTAAAATATATGAATTAAATTAATTGCAAATCGAATGGTGTGCCACAGATTTCTCTACAAATTTGACGCCTTCTTCTAGGACCTAGAATTTTATTGCAATTGGGTTTTTTTGAGAGCCCCTCTTGGACAAATCTCTCAGGGTAGCCTCTGGTTTTGAAACGTATAGACATTTCGGATAGTCTATCCTTTTTGGTGGACTCTCTTTCAACAATGCATGACACCCTTTCAAATTGTGATCGGGGAGGGATCTCTTCACACTGATGGGATGGAAGCTTGAAAAATGTAGCAGGCTGTTTCGATCTGTTGGTTTGATATATAGATCTGAAGTGAGATTGCCATTCTTGTCCTTGTGTATTACCGTATCTAGGAAATTGATGGAAGATATACTGCTGAAATTTGAGATCTGAAATTTTCTTCTCTTTTAATTCTCAACTTCTCGTCTATGATTATTCAGTGTACTAGACAGTTTCTCTTTTAAAGAGTTGTACTCAGATGCTTGAAGTGTAGCTTGGAGTTGTAACTCCACTGTTGTGATATGTTCCTGGATTTTCAAGATGTTCCTCTCCAGAAAGGAGATGGTCAAGGTCATCAGATCCAGGGAGCAACGGTTCAGGATCTGTGTAAACTGAGTGCAATATTCAGGATCTTCCCTGAAGAGCGTAGGTCTTGTTGTCATCCGCAGATCCCTTGGAATGCGATGCTCTTTTATATATTCTGCAAGCGTAGCACTATGTAACTGATAATTAATCAGTCGACGGGATTCTTTTTCCAGGTCTCTCTTAGCAACTTTTGATGTAGTCAGCCTTTACACGTACATCACACAAAGTAAAGGCCTTTCAGCAGTCAGCAGACTACTACGACAGGCCAATATTCGTACCGAGGTAATTGCTCTTTACATGGATCTCTTACATCTCGTCCTGACTGAGAACTTCTTTATGTTTCAGGACAATTTTTATGTACAAAGACAGGGTACCGCGATGGGGGCCCACATGGCGACCCCCTATGCAAATTGCTATATATCTATCTTTGAACAAGATCACATATACAGAAGTCTTCTCTTCCAACAACACGCAGTTGTCTGGAAGAGATACATAGACGACGTCTTTTGTATTTGAAACGGTGACACCGAAACCCTACAATTATTCACAACCACTTTAAACTCTGTATGGCCAGAACTGCAATTCACCTTACACAGCCGTACATCTTCCATCAATTTCCTAGATACGGTAATGAGCTCTGCATACATGTGACCATTGTTACAATACTACACATTGGCATTGCTCTACCTGTTTATTTCCCTTAACCAAAGTATATATTTTAGTGCATGTCACCCTGGGATTCTTTTTGGTTTAAATCCTTTTTGGTTTTAACATCCAAACCTAACTTTATGTCACAGTTTACTCAGTATGCTCTACACCAGCTATGATTTTTAACTGGTTATTATACTGTACTAGCAGAAAGACCCGGCTTCGCCTGGGTATATTTCATCTATTTCATTTAATGTTTCTGTGTGTCGTTGCAGAGAGAAAGTCAATGTAGCTGACAGAAATTGATTTTTACCTTCATTTTTTCAATCCCCATTGGCTGCGGAGTGGGAGGGGGCATGATCTGACCGGGTCGGGGGCATGGTTTACCGGGACCTTGGGGGGGGTGCTTTTAGGTCCTTCTTTTCAGGGTGGCCTGAATTATAGGTCAATGCCATGGTAATTTGAGGAAACACAGTGGGTAGCAGTGGAAGAAAACATTGCTTCGCACGGGTTTATTTAATCTATTTCATTTAATGTTTGTGTGTGTGTGTGTCATTGCAGAGAGAAAGTCTCACCCATTCCTGTAGCTGACAGAAGTTGATTTTTACCTTCATTTTTTCAACCCCATTGGCTGCGGAGTGAGAGAGGGCGTGGCCTGACCGAGGGCATGGTTTAGCGGGACCTTGGGGGGGGGTTGCTTTTAAGTCCTTTTAGTGGAAGAAAACATCTTTTATTACTACTGAACGGTAGTAGTCTAATATTAGTCTATTTCATCTAATGTTTCTGTGTGTTGTTGCAGAGAGAAACTCACCCCCCCACCCCTGCAGCTGACAGAAGTTTATTTTTACCTTCATTTTTTCAATCCCAATTGGCTGCGGAGGGGGAAGGGGGCATGGCCTGAAACCTGGAGCAGGTGTTCTAAGTCCTTCTTTTGAGAGTGGTGTGAATCACAGGTCGGTGCCATGGTAATTTATGAGGACACGCAATGGGTAGTAGTGGAAGATTTACTACTGAAGTTATATTTATGGTAACCGGAATACCCCTTTAACAGTATCATCCACAGCGCTCTGCCCCTTTGAAGCATTGAATAGAAATGACTGGATTGTTACCTGAGATCCTCAGCTGGCTGCTAATTACCTGGCTGTGTTGTTATGGAAACCTGCCCTCCCTGTGTGTGTCTGTGCAGAGAATTGCAGTTGGGGTTTAAAACCAATGCTGTCAGGCTAATATTGGCTAATGCAGGTCATATTGTGGGAATATCTCCGGAACGTTATATCCTAGAGAGATGAGACCTGGTCTAAAACCTTCCCGGGCACCTGATGTACCTGTGTGCCGAATTTGGTGAAAATTGGCCCAGTAGTTTGGTCGCGCATAGAGAACAGACAGACAGACAGACAGATGGACGGACGGATGGACAGACGGACAGACAGACAGAAACTCATTTTTATAATATTAAGAGATGATGTCAGTCTGATAAATGTATGAAGCCCTTTCAGTGTGCTATGTACTAGTTATCTCCAGCTTGAGAATTACTTACCTGTTTTCTGCCTTAATTTGGTTTTGTTTTGTTTTTTCCACATTTTACCATCACTATGTTTATAACGATTGCAGTTTCTTATTCATTGTTCTGTGTGACATTTCAACTTATTGAAAAAGGTTGATGCCGAAAACGTTCTAAGCTGTACTTAAAAGTGCATAATAAAAAGCTGTCTTTGAAGCAATCATTTGGAGTACAAGAGTCTTTTTCTACATTGTCTTGTTCGGCTTGGGAACCGTCTCCTGTTACCCAGCATTCATCTATGAGTGTGACCTGACCTGCTTCAAGTATATATTCCAAATGGACAATGACCTGAAGCATACTGCCAAACTGGTTACAAAGTGGCTTAAGGATAACACAGTCCATGTTTTTTAGTGGCCATCACAAAGCCCTGATCTCAATCCTATTGAAAATTTATGGGCAAAGCTGAAAAGAAAAATTCACTGAAAATGGTGCACTCCAGCGGTAAATGCAATTGACAATATATGGCTAAACCCTCACACTGATATTAAAATGAGACTTTTGCCAATATATTCTTATATCAAGAACATATCGGAGCCTGCGCACCCCGTCAAGGTATCTCAAGTGGCACAGGTCATAAGGCTAACCTACCTATGCTGTATGGGCCTTTGCGGATAGCATAAAGTCCAACACACAGCAACCAACTCTCAGTAACCTCCAGCGTGAAATGGCACATACAATGGGAGGGTAGAGGAAGCTGTGAGTCCCACCTATCCTTGACTCATGTGACGCAGGCTGTTTGTTTTACATAGTTAGTCAAATCGCACATTTGGTTATCCTGTGTAGGATGTTTTTGTGGTACATTTGGTCCGCTGCCGGCATCCTCCATTGTATGCAATTTTGCTGGGGATTGCTGTTAGCAATGGATCACATGTGCAGGATCTGCTCCCCCGATTAGAAATGCGCAACAACATATGGGGTTTTGAGCATTTTCTGCCTTTTAAGACCACTTTTTTAGTGAGTTTGCAAAGCTGAAAAGGCAGGTGCGATCAAGGCGACCAACAAACATGGCTCAGTTACACCAGTTCTGTCAGGAGGAATTGGGCCCAAATTCCGACCAACTATTTTCATAAGCTTGTGGAAGAATATCCAAAACATTTGACCCAAGTCATACTGTTTAAGGGCAATGGTACCAAATATTAATGAAATGTATGTAAACCTTTTACTTTCCAGAAAGTAATAAAAATGCCTTAAAGAGGCTCTGTCACTAGGTTTCAACATATAGCATTAGATATATAGGCAAATAGGGCTATTAATCCTTTCCCCAAACATACCTTTATTTCCCTGAAGGAATCAGCCATTAGCCTGGAAAATGCACTTTAAAAAATATGCTAATGAAGCATCGGAGCACCGCGAGGCGTGTTCTTCTCATCTGAGCACCGCATCTGCGACACCATTCTTGCTCCTAACACTGCCCTGCATGATATAAACCCTCCCCTCTGCTTAATGATGGACAGTGCTGTGTAGCCGAACGCGCCGTCGCTTCCGGGTTCAGTGAAGTGACGGCGCATGCGCACTACAGAGGAAGGGCTTGCAGAGTTTGGTGCTGCAAGCGTAGTGCGCATGTGCCATACAACAGGTCAGTGCGCAGGAGCTGGATTTCATCATTGTCCATCATTAAGCAGGGGGGAGGGTTTATATCATGCAGTGCATTTTCCAGGCTAATGGCTGATTCCTTCAGGGAAATAAAGGTATGTTTGGGGAAAGGATTAATAGCCCTATGTGCCTATATATCTAATGTTATATGTTGAAAACTAGTGACAGAGCCTCTTTAAAACATTATTCTGGCATTTGGGAAATAATAATAATTATTTTAATCCTAATTGACCAAGAACAGGAAAGGTTTATTCTGATTTCATGTCAGATATTGAGAAAAACATGCATATGTGTGTGTGTGTGTATATATATATATATATATATATATATATATATATATTTATGCAGTACAGACCAAAAGTTTGGACACACCTTCTCATTCAAAGAGTTTTCTGTATTTTCATGACTATGAAAATTGTAGATTCACACTGAATGCCAAGAGTGTGCAAAGTAGTAATCAAAGCAAAAGGTGGCTACTTTAAAGAACCTAGAATATAAGACATATTTTCAGTTGGTTCACACTTTTTTGTTAAATAAATAATTCCACATGTGTTCATTCATAGTTTTGATGCCTTCAGTGTGAATCTTCAATTTTCATAATCATGAAAATACAGAAAACTCTTTGAATGAGAAGGTGTGTCCAAACTTTTGGTCTGTACTATATATATATATATATATATATATATATATATATATATATATATATACATATAAACCTGATGTGCAAAATAAAGTTACACAGTTTAAGTTTACTATAATTGATCCAAAAGGTCAGAAAAACAGTTTATACAGTTTACACAGTTTATAAAAAGCTTTTTGAGCAAAGTCTCCTACGCTTCCACTGCTTAAGAAAATCACGGCCACAAAAAAAGAAATCTTTCCCTGGGCGTTTTTTCTTTAAAGAATTCTTAAAACCGTGGAACCTGTGCTGTGTCAACAGACTCTTTATTTAAAAAGCCAGCCATCGGAAAGCTAACTCAGCATACAACCCAACTGAGATGAAAAAGCTGATCCACAAGGTCATGCAGATCATTTCTTCCTTTGACAATACCTAAAACTCTTTTTTTTGAAAAGAACAAAACTCTTTTCTTCCTAGTTACACTGTACTAGTGATGAGCGAATCGAAGCCGCAATATTCGTGATTCACACGAATATTGCCCGCTTTGGCTCGGCTCGGCTCGTAATACCGAGGCAGCACGGACTCGTGAATATCAGTGAGTCACTGCCCGTTTGAAATGCCCGCTTTTTTCAGCCAATAAGCATGAAAGGGAAGGCTGTGGGAACGCCTGCTGTGATGTACCAGCCCCTGTACCTCCCAAGCAGTGATTGGCTGGCAGTAACATGTGACCTTACTTTACATAAGGTAGGGACCTGCAGCACCAGCCTCATTGTGCTTTTGGAAGGAGAAGAGAGAGACAGTGTTAGCTAGTGTAGTGTGTGCAGCAAGGAGTTAGGAGTTAGGAGTTAGGTTAGGAAGCCCCAACAGTCTGTTTAAAGACTATTTTTTCTCTGAAGAACAGTATACAGTATATGCTGTAAGCCTGTATTCTGTGCAGGATAGGAAGCCCCAACAGTCTTCTTAAAGACTAATTAATTCTGTGAAGAACAGTATACAGTATATGCTGTAAGCCTGTATTCTGTGCAGAGCTTTGCCTGGTACACCTTGTCCATCCACATAGCTCAAACTATACATCTCTAAACAGATATATTCCTGTGCATGACTGTGCTGAGAGAAGGGAATATTACATCAGCCATCTATATACCTCACAGTCTATAGATACCATATTGATCTGTAGATTCCAGTGTGATATACAAATACTGCGTGCTATTTCTTGATAGATCTGAAGATAATTTTACCTAGATATCAATATATCTATATTGGCCAGTGCATTTTAGTGCTCTCTGTAGTACACGGTGCTGCGACTAGGGAATATATTACATCAGCCTTCTATATACCTCACAGTCTATAGATTCCGTATTGATCTGTAGATTCCAGTGTGATATACAAATACTGCGTGCTATTTCTTGATAGATCTGAAGATAATTTTACCTAGATATCAATATATCTATATTGGCCAGTGCATTTTAGTGCTCTCTGTAATACACGGTGCTGCGACAAGGGAATATATTTCATAAGCCTTCTATATACCTCACAGTCTATAGATTCCGTATTGATCTGTAGATTCCAGTGTGATATACAAATACTGCGTGCTATTTCTTGATAGATCTGAAGATAATTTTACCTAGATATCAATATATCTATATTGGCCAGTGCATTTTAGTGCTCTCTGTAATACACGGTGCTGCGACAAGGGAATATATTTCATCAGCCTTCTATATACCTCACAGTCTATAGATTCCGTATTGATCTGTAGATTCCAGTGTGGTATACAAATACTGCGTGCTATTTCTTGATAGATCTGAAGATAATTTTACCTAGATATCAATATATCTATATTGGCCAGTGCATTTTAGTGCTCTCTGTAGTACACGGTGCTGTGACTAGGGAATATATTACATCAGCCTTCTATATACCTCTCAGTCTATAGATTCCGTATTGATCTGTAGATTCCAGTGTGATATACAAATACTGCGTGCTATTTCTTGATAGATCTGAAGATAATTTTACCTAGATATCAATATATCTATATTGGCCAGTGCATTTTAGTGCTCTCTGTAATACACGGTGCTGCGACAAGGGAATATATTTCATCAGCCTTCTATATACCTCACAGTCTATAGATTCCGTATTGATCTGTAGATTCCAGTGTGATATACAAATACTGCGTGCTATTTCTTGATAGATCTGAAGATAATTTTACCTAGATATCAATATATCTATATTGGCCAGTGCATTTTAGTGCTCTCTGTAATACACGGTGCTGCGACAAGGGAATATATTTCATCAGCCTTCTATATACATCACAGTCTATAGATTCCGTATTGATCTGTAGATTCCAGTGTGATATACAAATACTGCATGCTATTTCTTGATAGATCTGAAGATAATTTTACCTAGATATCAATATATCTATATTGGCCAGTGCATTTTAGTGCTCTCTGTAGTACACGGTGCTGCGACAAGGGAATATATTACATCAGCCTTCTATATACCTCACAGTCTATAGATTCCGTATTGATCTGTAGATTCCAGTGTGATATACAAATACTGCATGCTATTTCTTGATAGATCTGAAGATAATTTTACCTAGATATCAATATATCTATATTGGCCAGTGCATTTTAGTGCTCTCTGTAGTACACGGTGCTGCGACTAGGGAATATATTACATCAGCTTTCTATATACCTCACAGTCTATAGATTCCGTATTGAATCTTTACAATTATAATCATATAATACTGCTACTGTGCACATGGAGAACCGCAGGGTCAGGAGGAGAGGGGGAAGAGCTGGGAGAGGTGGAAGAGGTGGTCGTGGAGGGAGAGGTGGGAATCGTGGTGGTGCTGTGGTCAGCGGTGATGACCGTGATGTGCGTGGTGACACAGTGCCGGCTGCTGTGGGTACAGTGGAAACACGTAAGGTCAGGGTGCCTGGTCAACTCCAGAAGTTGGTAGGGCAGCGTCCTACAACTCTGACAGACCCCAAACAACAACAGGAGGTGGTTCAGTGGATTGCAGAGAGCACGTCCAGCCACATTTTGTCTGCCCCCTCATCCAGCCAGTCGACTTCTCTGAGCCAGGGTGTCTGTCCTCCAACTCGTCCTCCTTCTCCCCAGCCAGAACCCTCTAGGGGTATGTCCCACGGACAAAATTTATCCATGGAACTCTTCAGCCACCACTTCCCTGATGTGCCAGTGGACGAGCTGCTATGCCCTGATTCTCAGGACCTTTTGCTGTCTCCGGGTTATGAGAGTGGGGAGTTAGCAGTGGCGTCTGAGGAGCTGGTGGAAGATTACGACGAGACACTGTTGTCGGAGGTAGTTGTCAGGCTGCGACGAGGGAGAAGCCAGGGCCGAGTCACTACTTCCCCAAGTGCTCCTAGAGGTCACGCTCCAGCCCATACTATGCGCCACTCCTTAGTTTGGGAGTACTTTAAGGATGATGAGGCCGATCCTCGTTTGGCGGTGTGCAAGCTGTGCCACACGTCAATGAGCAGGGGTTCAAAACGCAACAACCTGACCACTAGTAGCCTGTGAAAACATTTGGAGAGAAAACACCTCACCAAATGGTTTGCACTTCTGTCAGCTGGTGACGTTGACACAGTTAGTCCAGCAACTGTGTCTCGTCCAAGCCAGGACGTTGCAGCCTCCAGCCCCGAAAGGACCCCTTCAGCTCAATCTCCCTCCCTCTCCTCCACTCATGTGTCCCAGTGCGGCGTTCAACTGTCTCTACCGCAGACATTTGAACGCAAGCGCAAGTATGCAGCCACCCACCCCCATGCGCAAGCTCTAAATGTGCACATCGCCAAGCTGATTAGTTTGGAAATGTTGCCGTACAGGCTTGTGGAGACAGAATCTTTCCGCAACCTTATGGAGGCGGCAGCCCCCCGTTACTCTGTCCCCAGCCGACACTATTTTGCCCGATGTGCCGTCCCCGCCCTGCACCGGCATGTGTCTAAGAACATCACCCACGCTCTCAAAAATGCGGTTTGTGGTAAAGTCCACATGACCACAGATACGTGGACGAGTACCGGTGGCCAGGGACATTACATCTCCCTCACGGCACATTGGGTCAATCTGGTGGAGGCTGGGTCAGAGACCGACCGTCGGGCTGCACATGTGCTACCCACACCACGAATTGCGGGACATAGTTCCGTCTGTGTGTCTCCGGCACATTATGCCTCCACCTCCTCCTCCTCCAAAGTGGCAGTGATGCCCCAATCATCAAGTCTCATTTCCTCGATGGCCAGCAGTTTCAGCACTGTGGTAGGGAAGCGGCAGCAGGCAGTCCTGAAACTGCTGAGCCAGGGGGATAAGAGGCACACGGCTAAAGAGCTCTTACAGGGCATCAGGGGGCAGACCAATGTGTGGCTGGCGCCGCTGAACCTTGTGCCAGGAATGGTGGTCTGCGATAATGGGCGTAACCTGGTGGAGGCTCTGCATCTTGGTGGGCTTACTCACGTGCCATGCATGGCCTACGTGCTCAACTTGGTGGTCCAGCGGTTCCTCAAGACCTACCCCCAGTTGAGTGTGTTGCTCACCAAGGTGCGGCGCATATGCGCCCACTTTCGCAAGTCCACCACCGATGCCGCGACCCTCAGGACTGTGCAAGGGTGGCTACAACTCCCTGTTCACCGGCTGCTGTGTGACGTTCCCAAGCGTTGGAATTCGACGTTACACATGCTAGCCAGGGTGTACCAACAACGCAGGGCAGTTGTAGACTGCCAGCTGATCCCCCGAGGTGGTAGTCAGGCCAGTCAGCTTCCTCATGTCTATGCTGAGGAGTGGACGTGGATGGCTGGCATCTGCCAGGTCTTAGGTCCCTTTGAGGAGGCAACAGAGATGGTCAGTGGTGATGCACACATCATCAGTGTCACCATCCCTCTGTTGTGCCTCATCCAGAACTCCTTGAGGAACCTAAGATCTGAGGATTCAGCAGTGTCACAGGAGGTGGGGGAAGACAGTGACATTGAGAGCACCCTGTTGTCAGTTTCGCAGCGCGAAACTGAGGAGGAGGAGGAGGCTGAGGAGGAGGAAGAAACTCTTGGGCACCATGCATCAGGGGGTGATTCCATGCTACCTGTTGAGCGGGTATGGGCTGAGGAGGATGAATTGGGGTCGGAGGAAGGGGGGGAGGAGGAGATGGAGAGTCCGCTAAGTGAGGAGGCTGAATGCTTGCGTGTTGGCACAGTAGGGCACATGGCAGACTTTATGCTTGGCTGTCTTTGTCGTGATCCCCGGGTCAAGAGGATACTGTCCACCAATGACTATTGGGTGTACACCCTCCTTGACCCACGCTACAAGGACAACTTTGCCCAACTTATACCCGTGGAGGAAAGGAGCACCCGAGTCACTTTCTACCACAAGGCCCTGGTTCAGAAACTGCTACAGGCCTTTCCAGACCAGTCGAGCAACAGGGGGCGGACTGCAGTGGCTGAAGTTGGAGAGGAGAGGAGGGGGGAAAGTCAGTGTAGGTGCCAAGGGCAGGGGTACACTATTCCATGCTTTTGCCAAGTTTCTTAAACCCCAGCAAGACAGTACGACACAGCCACAGGGCAGGCAGAGCAGTACCGCAAGATGGTGAGGGAGTATGTCGCGGACCAGACCAACGTCCTGACCGATAACTCCACGCCATATAATTACTGGCTGGCCAAGCTGGGCAGGTGGCCAGAACTTGCGCAGTACGCTGTTGAGGTGCTTGCCTGCCCTGCTGCAAGTGTACTGTCTGAAAGGGTTTTTAGTGCCGCCGGGGGTATCATTACGGACAAACGGACGCGTCTGTCCACCGACAACGCCAACATCCTCACGTTCATCAAGATGAACAAGTCATGGATATCTCCCCAGTTCTCATCCCCACCTCAGGCTACCTCCTAAATTGCTTGCTTTCCTACTCCTCCTCCTCTTCATCTGAGTTGCATATGCAACAATTTTTCAGGAAAGTCATCCGGCTTCCTACTAACAATTTTTCAGGAAAGTCATCCGTCTTTCTACTAACAATTTTTCAGGAAAGTCATCCGTCTTTCTAATAACAATTTTTCAGGAAAGTCATCGCGCTTTCTAAAAACAATTTTTCTGGAAAGTCATCACGCTTTCAAAAAAACATTTTTCTGGAAAGTCATCGCGCTTTCAAAAAACAATTTTTCAGGAGTCATGCGGCTTTGTAACCAAATTTTTTATGAAAGGCCATGGGGTTCTATACACACAGTGCTGACGGAAGCCCATCAGCCTTTCTAAACACAATGCCCACTGCCTCTCCCAAGCGGTTGTGGTGCTGATGTTGCCTCACACTTAAAATTGATCTGTTCCGCTCTCTTCCTCGGGTTGTCTGCGGAGAAAGCGGACGCTCCGAACCGATATCATGGCGGCTTTCCGGCCCCTCATTAAGCCCAGGATCGTCAAGAAGCGGACGAAGAAGTTCATCCGCCACCAATCAGACCGTTATGTAAAGATTAAGCTTAACTGGCGTAAACCCAGAGGTATTGACAACAGAGCCCGCAGGAGGTTCAAGGGGCAGATCCTGATGCCCAACATTGGGTACGGTAGCAACAAGAAGACCAAACACATGCTGCCCACAGGGTTCCGCAAATTCCTGGTCCACAATGTCAAGGAGCTCGAGGTTCTGTTGATGAGCAACAAGTCCTTCTGTGCAGAAATCGCCCACAACGTCTCCTCAAAGAACCGAAAGACCATTGTGGAGAGAGCGGCACAGCTCGCCATCAAAGTGATGAACCCCAACGCCAGACTGTGCAACGAAGAGAACGAATAAATATCTCTGTGGTTATTTGTGCTAAATAAAAGTTAAATAAACACAAAAAAAAAAATTGATCTGTTCCTGTGCCTGATCCACCCAAGTTGAATCTGTCCCATCATGAGAAAGTCCCCCCAAGGAGTCCCCACTGTAACTTGCTTCACTTTCAACTACCTCACCCCCCGACACCTGTGTCTCGCCATTGTCCACCACCTCCTCAGACAACACTGGTAAATCCCCACTGTCAGCACACTGAGACTGCAAAAGGTCTTGCGAATTGGGGCAGAGAATGTTCTGGGGTAGCACATCAGAGAAGGGGTGACTATGGGGTTCCAGGGAGTACGTGACCACATGCAATCTCCATCCAAAAAGTCATACTGAGGCTCACCACCATGCTTTACACTGCAATCTTATTGAAAGACAGACAATCAGGGGTTCACCGCCAGGTTGTCAGGCAGCATTTTTAAATGGGTCACCATTACCGTGTCCCTGAAAATTGCCTTGGGGTCATCACCAGACTTTTGGCCAGATTTAGAAAAAATGGTGCAATTAGGGAGCCTCAGAGGCATCCCTACATGCTGCCCCTGGTGTTTCCTATCCATTTCCAAGGTGTTTCCATCTTTTTCTGAGGTTTTCACATGTTGGGGCAAACTTGACTGTGCAGAACCTTTGGCCCCTGCAAAAATATTCGGGTCTCCCATAGACTTTAATGGGATTCGTGATTCGGCTCGAACCAACGAATCCCGCGGAAAATTCGGGCCGAATTCCGAATCCCCGAATATTTTAGGATTCGATCAACTCTACACTGTACGAAATTGCTGAAATAAACTTAGTAAAGTTGTCATTCATGTTGAATTATTAGTTTGTGTTTTTTCCAGAGACTTTTTTTTTCCTCATCAATATCTAACACCTTGTTAAGCAGCTCACAGTTTACAACAATTAATACCAAGCCCCACCTCAGGACATTTTGAGTGTAGCCCATGTGATTTGCAAATGGACCGTCATGTTATTGTAAAATGCATTGGATAGCACCTGTCACATGACCAGGAGACAGAGCCATGTATGTTCTCAAAATGTATGGCTGAGTTGCTACAATCCTGCCAATTAAAATATTGAAACTTATTTTTTATTATTGTTTTTGAGTTCACCTTGTAGTAAAGATAAGGATAACTTTATTTTGCAGAGCAGTACAATTATGGCAATACTAAATGTATACAGTTTTGTTATATTATACTACTTTTACAACATAAAAAAAATGAAAAAAGAAAACTTGCTTTGTTTTACTTTTCTTTTGATGATGCTGAGACGACTTGTTTTTTTGTGGTGAATTCTAGATTTAATGAAATTCATTACTAGTATGACCTGTGGGTAATTTTGTATTCCATTTTTAGCAGCAATGTTGACAAGAGATGAGCAAATTTCTTAAATTTCAATTTTGGTCTGATACGACTGAATCATCTGTCTGATTCCATTCGGGTCCAAATAAATTGTATCCAAATCAAAAGTGCTCTGATTATCTGGAAAAGTTTTCTGAATCGAATCACACAAAATTTGGATTAATTAGAATCAGTAGTGTTTGATAAATTTGTTGTTGTTTCTCAGTTTCACTATTGATTTGCTCATCTCTACTGCTGACCAAAAACAATATGGTCCTGAAGTATCATCCTATTATATCTTATAATTGGTATAGTAAGATGGAATACCTGGGAGCTCTTGGTGGTATAAAAACCCCTTGGCAACCAGCAACCACACTGCATGCGTGTGTGGGGGTCGGGGGAATGAACAAGTAACAGAGGAGGTCCCCTCCCTCTAACAGATTTTATTTATAGGAGTTAAACAGGTGGGGTTGGAGTTATCTTCGATCATGGCCAGTGCAAACTGGTGTCATCTGTCTACCACAGCTGGCACCTGCTTCCAACATACACAAGTGGTGAATTGGATGTCAAGAAGGGGTTACATATGCTGCAGCACTCAATGTCATCAGTGCAGGCCAGATGATATGGCAAGCAATGCAGCTAGTGGCTGGAGAGAGTGAAATCACAGGTGTGAATGGAAGATGATTGCTGGACCATGGAGATTAGAGTAACAATCAAGTTCACCTGCCAAGTAAGCCTCAATTCATGTAGAGTAGAATAATGAACAGCATTGCCGAGTTATGGGTCAACAGGAAATTATTGGGTCAACAGAAAGATTAGAAAATTTCAGGAATTTTACCCTTCTTCAGGCTTGAAATTGACTGACCAAGACTTGGTTTCTGTGGAGCAAATGAAATTATAGGTTTTATGTGAGATTAGAAAACATTTCTATTTTTTTCCTGAAACAATGGTACCTTTCTCCAGGGTACGACAGCACAGCACTGGACATTTCTAGTGAATGGGATGCACTTTCACTAAGCTCTCATAATACAGTAACTTTAATTTCTTGTCCTAAAATCTTCTGCATCAACCTTAATCTATGAAACTAGGCAGAATGTTCAACAATTCATAACAATTGTGGTGTTAAATGCACTTTTACATCAAATAAAGAACATTAAAGGAGTTTTTCAAGATTTTTCCAGAGGATAGGTCATCAGTATCTGATCGGTGGAAGTCTGACACTTGCGACCCCTGCCGATCAGCTGTTTGAGAAGGCAGCAGCACTAGCAGTAGCACTGCGGCCTTCTATCTACTTTTCCTAGGCCTAGTGATGACACGTTCACATGTTACGTGGCCTAGGAGCAGCTCAGCCCCATTCATTAGCTGCGGTACCAAGCACAGTTGTTATACAATGTACGGCGGCGCTGTGCTTGGTAAGCTAAGAAAAGGGGCTCTCACAGGAGAATGGGTTGCCTTCTCAAAACAGCTGATCGGCGGAGGTCCAAGTTGTCAGACCCTTATCGATTAGGTACAGATGATCTATCCAAAGGATGAGTCATGAGTAAAAAAAGTCATTTTAATCAATGTTTGTTAATTGTTTTGAAGTTCGGTAAACTTGATAATTTGACTTCACTTTAATTAGAGTGAATGTTATAAAATATAAAATATAATTTATTTCAGCAGTATTAATATTAGACACTTGGCAGGAAACTGTTTATGAACCTAATGAGAATGGGAAAGTTAGTATATTTAACCAATGGTCTTTTATAATTACAATCAGTCTCATTACTCAACAACCCTGGGAAATCTAAAGAAATCTAAAAATCTAATATAAAGCATAACTGCTATCAGTCTTCCCGATCCAAGTTTTAGTATTAATGTATGTAATGTATTAAAAATGATCTATATTTGTTTCAATAAACATTTCTAATAGAAAACTGTGTACCAAAGTTTTGGAACTAAACATTAGTTTGTTTGTTTTTTTTTACTGTACATTTAACAACAGATTGATCAAAATAAAACAAACATTTTAGGTTAATTCAAAGGAAAAATGTTTTATTCAGATACTTAGTGGGTTGTAAAGTCATTTTTACTATTAAAATTTTAGTAGCAATATAATATGAACTATTAGCACAAATAATGACCTTGTTACATTACTTTCACAGTATGTGGCAAAGCAGACTGACTGGCAAACTGACTAGACAAAATATTTTATACTTTATTATGTTACTTTCTAACTTTCTAATGCTAAAACTAATGTTATGCTTGGCATGTACTGCATACTGTCTGAATGGTTGTTGGATACAATGTTCATTGACTCCCTTTTATTATCTATTAATAAACGGTGAATTACTAATAATGATCTTAAATAATTATGAAATTTCATTGACATGGCTCCAACATATCCCCCAGCAAACTAGATGGCATGTAACTGTGGCACATTTTGCACTACTTTTTGTGGCACACATGTTCTTCTATATGCTAAAGATAGTTCTTAATGACATTGGTTGTATGTTTGGGGTAGTTGTCCTGCTCCAAAATACATTTAACATATACATACTAACACTTACTTTGCAGAGTTTTTCAACACCTTCCCAAAACTTTTGCACAGTAATATACCTTTAGTTGAGATTTTATCAGGAGTAGTGTGAATATGAACGATTATTCTGCCAGACTCTTTAAGTGCAATGGAGGTGAGGCTTCACTGTGATTTTTTTCTGCATTAAGCTGCTTCACAGCTCCTCCTCTCTCCTCTCTGCTGTAACATCCACCTAAAGCTGTTGGTCAGAGCAGAGAGAAGGGGTTGTGTTGTACACAAGTAGCAGAATCTGGCAAAGCAAAAACCTTATACTCCCTACTCCAGATAAAAAAGGTCTAAAAAGGTATGTTTGTACAGCTTTTCTCAGCACCTAACTAGTGTTCTTAACACGGAAGGGTCTATCTGTTGCATGAGATTCAGTTAGATTTTACACAGAAGATTCACAGCAGAAAAATACCGCCTGGTCAATGTAGTCTGCTCTTTTTTGTTATTATTTCTTGTTTATTTTAGGATAAATATGAGTTTATTCCAGGATTAATTACAAGCATGATGTCTCTTGAGGTCTCTTGACAAGCTATCCTTCAGTGGCCAATCTGAAGAGGCTTCCTAATTACATAGTGTAAGAGATCTGGGCATGGGCAGAATCCAGTAATGAATATACATTAGCAGCCATTTGGATTAACATATATCAAATTCAGAAGGGGTACAATACAATTTATTTCTAAAGAAAAAATATATATTACTATATATACAGTACAGACCAAAAGTTTGGACACACCTTCTCATTCAAAGAGTTTTTTGTATTTTCATGACTATGAAAATTGTAGATTCACACTGAAGGCATCAAAAATATGAATTAACACATGTGGAATTATATACTTAACAAAAAAAGTGTGAAACAACTGAAAATATGTCTTATATTCTAGGTTCTTCAAAGTAGCCACCTTTTGCTTTGATTACTGCTTTGCACACTCTTGGCATTCTCTTGATGAGCTTCAAGAGGTAGTCACCTGAAATGGTTTTCACTTCACAGGTGTGCCCTGTCAGGTTTAATAAGTGGGATTTCTTGCCTTATAAATGGGGATGGGACCATGAATTGTGTTGGGCAGAAGTCACGTGGATACACAGCTGATAGTCCTACTGAATAGACTGTTAGAATTTGTATTATGACAAGAAAAAAGCAGCTAAGTAAAGAAAAACGAGTGGCCATCATTACTTTAAGAAATGAAGGTCAGTCAGTCCGAAAAATTGGGAAAACTTTGAAAGTGTCCCCAAGTGCAGTTGCAAAAACCATCAAGCGCTACAAAGAAACTGGCTCACATGAGGACCGCCCCAGGAAAGGAAAACCAAGAGTCACCTCTGCTGTGGAGAATAAGTTCATCCGAGTCACCAGCCTCAGAAATCGCAGGTTAACAGCAGCTCAGATTAGAGACCAGGTCAATGCCACACAGAGTTCTAGCAGCAGACACATCTCTACAACAACTGTTAAGAGGAGACTGTGTGCAGCAGGCCTTCATGGTAAAATAGCTGCTAGGAAACCACTGCTAAAGACAGGCAACAAGCAGAAGAGACTTGTTTGGGCTAAAGAACACAAAGAATGGACATTAGACCAGTGGAAATCTGTGCTTTGGTCTGATGAGTCCAAATTTGAGATCTTTGGTTCCAAGCACCGTCTCTTTGTGCGACGCAGAAAAGGTGAACGGATGGACTCTACATGCCTGGTTCCCACTGTGAAGCATGGAGGAGGAGGTGTGATGGTGTGGGGGTGCTTTGCTGGTGACACTGTTGGGGATTTATTCAAAATTGAAGGCATACTGAACCAGCATGGCTACCACAGCATCTTGCAGCGGCATGCTATTCCATCCGGTTTGCGTTTAGTTGGACCATCATTTATTTATCAATAGGACAATGACCCCAAACACACCTCCAGGCTGTGTTAGCGCTATTTGACCAAGAAGGAGAGTGATGGGGTGCTACGCCAGATGAACCCAATCGAGATGGTTTGGGGTGAGCTGGACCGCAGAGTAAAGGCAAAAGGGCCAACAAGTGCTAAGCATCTCTGGGAACTCCTTCAAGACTGTTGGAATACAATTTCAGGTGACTACCTCTTGAAGCTCATCAAGAGAATGCCAAGAGTGTGCAAAGCAGTAATCAAAGCAAAAGGTGGCTACTTTGAAGAACCTAGAATATAAGACATATTTTCAGTTGTTTCACACTTTTTTGTTAAGTATATAATTCCACATGTGTTAATTCATAGTTTTGATGCCTTCAGTGTGAATCTACAATTTTCATAGTCATGAAAATACAGAAAACTCTTTGAATGAGAAGGTGTGTCCAAACTTTTGGTCTGTACTGTATATATATATATATATATATATATATATTATGATTTTAAAATGGTTGGCTCAAATGCCTATTAAAACATCAGTCAATGGTGAGTAGTGGGCGAGAAGTCGGGAGAGGTGGGAGAGTACTGTCCTCATAACTACAAATCTACTGTATCTTGTCTTCTGCTAGCTGCTATTCTCTAAACAGCAATGTACTTTTGATGTAATTTGGTCTTATAGCAAAGTAGAACAGGCACTAAAATGTGCTACAATTAAATAAGATATATTATGGTAACAGATCCACGTCAAACAATGTAATACAATGAAAACATAGTTCAGGATCTTAAAGTAATCTGTGATCAAACCTGAAATATGATTAGAAAACAAACTGTAGAATTAACCTTTTCATGTTATTTCTAGGAATATATTTCAAAAGAGACTATTACCTCTCTCTGAGCTTAGCTTAAAGAATTAAGATGTGTGCAGTTTCAATAGATATTTAGTAAATCCATTGTTCATGTGATGTTTTAAAACACAGCAACGCTACTGTGAGTAATACATATTTTAGTGTTACAAAAGATATATACCCATTTAGTAATGCAGAGAAAGCCTGTTTTCCATTGTTTTGTCTCCGAGTACCATGGTGACTTGAGTAAACAAGACTTATTAATGAGCATATGTCAGCAATACATATCCAGCGTTTGCATAAAACCAAGTCCTTCTTTGTGGTATTCCACTTAATCTTCTCTTCATGTTCTTTAAGCTTCTTTCCATTTATTTTTAGCTGCCTGGATAGAGTGGTGGAAGGTGTTTATGCACTATTTGTTAATGTTGCATCTGTTATTGCATTTGCTACTTGTTTAATCATAAATATGCTTTATATATTTTGGGTTCACTTCAGGTCTGTAGCATAGAGAAGTGTTAGATGATAAAATGTAGCAGTAATGCGGAAGACAACAGTACTAATTTGCATTAAAGGTAAACATGCCTTGGGCAATTTTTTTATCACTGAATTCTACTCAATAAAATCATTTCTTTTCCTCTACAGCTTTCACTTGCAGTGAATTCTTCAAGCAGCTCTGATAGCTGAATCTGTCGTATCTGAATCAATTCTATCAATACAGAATCTGTCCCAAATTTCCAGTTTGGATTCTCCACATACTGTAATACTTCTCTTTTCCTTTAAAGAGTTTTTCTGTCACCTGATTTTGCACTATTAAACAGGCTGACATTACACATGTCAATGTCACCTGAATTTAACAGTGCTATTTATTTTTTCCATCTTTTTACTGTGTTCCCGTTTTTGTTTAAATCCAACTTTTATTTTATGCTAATTAGCCTCTGGGGGGAGGGGGGGTTTCACCTGCTCTTAGAGGTTCAGTGCGCCCACCTCATATAACTCCCACGTCCTCTTGATTGACAGGGCTAGGCCAGCATTGGTCTCCCCCGACCGCTTTGTCTGTGTTGTAAATCTTGCGCCTAAGCCGCCCCATTCAGCAGGCACAGTGAGTGAAGGGCGCGGTAACTGTGACCTATTCGATGCAGGCGCAGTGAGGAAACTGGGAGCTGGCGAGTGCCCTTCACTGACTGCGCCTCCCCCGAATACTGAATGGGGCGGCTTAGGGGCGAGATTTACAACGCAGAGAAGGCCGGCAGGAGGAGACCAATGCTCGCCTGGCCCTGTCCATCAAGAAGTCGTGGGAGTTACATGAGGTGGGTGCACGGAGCCTCTAGGAGCTGGTGAAACGCCCCCCCCCCCTTGCTCCTAGAGGCTAATTAGCATATAATAAAAGTTGAATTTAAACAAAAACGGGGGCACACTGAAAATAATAAATAGCACTGTTATATTCAGGTGACATTGGCACATGTGTACTGTCAGCCTGTTTAATAGTGCAAAATCTGGTGACAGAAACTCTTTAACAGCTGAGTAAAGAAAGTTTGCTTGGCTGCCTGAGAGGCCTTGGTTGGAGTACTATTTCTTCTTATGGAGGGTGCTGTCTCTGCATGAGAAGTATCGTAACTCAATATTCCTCTGGGTTTCTGTGAAAAATATCTGAAAATTAGCACACCTTACATCTGCTGGCATTAGATAGGCTTAGGAAATATCTCTCCCAGAAACTCAGAGGGGCATTTCCTGGCCTACAAAACTCTACATATGTACAATACATAATAGGTGCTCTCCATAATGCTAAGAAACCCAGAGTAGCATACTAGTCTCTTTCTCAGGGCGCATGCACACAACGGTGCCGGCCGTTTGCAGCTCGCATCATGGATCGCAGACCCATTCATTTCAATGGGTCTGCAATCACAGAGATGCGGAGCGGAGGTACGGATCGGAACTCCACGGAAGCACTACGGTCTGCTTCTGTAGTGTTTCTGGCCGTGCCTCCGCACTCAAAAAAAGTAGCGCATGCACTACTTTTTCGCGGCGCGGACCGTCGGATGCGGATGACATGATGTTTGTTGGCATCTGGATGATGATTATTGGTCTATTAATTTTTTGTGAATATTTGTATGAATGCATATTTTGTTAGGTGTTGTGTTTCTACCCTTGGTCAGAGTTTTAACCATAAACATAAATATTTATAAATATCAAATTTTTAAAGGTGCCCATTAGAGTTGATCGAATCCTAAAATATTCGGGGATTCGGAATTCGGCCCGAATTTTCCGCGGGATTCGTGGGTTCGAGCCGAATCACGAATCCCATTAAAGTCTATGGAAGACCCGAATATTTTTGCAGGGGCCAAAGGTTCTGCACAGTCAAGTTTGCCCCAACATGTGAAAACCTCAGAAAAAAATGGAAACACCTTGGAAATGAATAGGAAACACCAGGGGCAGCATGTAGGGATGCCTCTGAGGCTCCCTAATTGCACCATTTTTTCTAAATCTGGCCAATAGTCTGGTGATGACCCCAAGGCAATTTTCAGGGACACGGTAATGGTGACCCACTTAAAAATGCTGCCTGACAACCTGGCGGTTAACCCCTGATTGTCTGTCTGTCTGGGATTTACCAGTGTTGCCTGAGGAGGTGGTGGACAATGGCGAGACACAGGTGTCGGGGGGTGAGGTATTTGAAAGTGAAGCAAGTTACATTGTGGCATCCTTGGGGGGACTTTCTCATGATGGGACAGATTCAATTGTGTTTAGAAAGGCTGATGGGCTTCCGTCAGCACTGTGTGTATAGAACCCCATGGCCTTTCATAAAAATAGTCTGGCGATGACCCCAAGGCAATTTTCAGGGAAACGGTAATGGTGACCCACTTAAAAATGCTGCCTGACAACCTGGCGGTTAACCCCTGATTGTCTGTCTGTCTGGGATTTACCAGTGTTGCCTGAGGAGGTGGTGGACAATGGCGAGACACAGGTGTCGGGGGGATGAGGTAGTTGAAAGTGAAGCAAGTTACAGTGGGGACTCCTTGGGGGGACTTTCTCATGATGGGACAGATTCAACTTGGGTGGATCAGGCACAGGAACAGATCAATTTTTTTTGTGTTTATTTAACTTTTGTTTAGCACAAATAACCACAGAGATATTTATTCGTTCTCTTCACTGCGCAGTCTGGCGTTGGGGTTCATCACTTTGATGGCGAGCTGTGCCGCTCTCTCCACAATGGTCTTTCGGTTCTTTGAGGAGACGTTGTGGGCGATTTCTGCACAGAAGGACTTGTTGCTCATCAACAGAACCTCGAGCTCCTTGACATTGTGGACCAGGAATTTGCGGAACCCTGTGGGCAGCATGTGTTTGGTCTTCTTGTTGCTGCCCCTTGAACCTCCTGCGGGCTCTGTTGTCAATACCTCTGGGTTTACGCCAGTTACGCTTAATCTTTACATAACAGTCTGATTGGTAGCGGATGAACTTCTTCGTCCACTTCTTGACGATCCTGGGCTTAATGAGGGGCCGGAGAGCCGCCATGATACCGGTTCGGAGCGTCCGCCTTCTCCGCAGACAGCCCGAGGAAGAGAGCGGAACAGATCAATTTTAAGTGTGAGGCAACATCAGCACCACAACCGCTTGGGAGAGGCAGTGGGCATTGTGTTTAGAAAGGCTGATGGGCTTCCGTCAGCACTGTGTGTATAGAACCCCATGGCCTTTCATAAAAAATTTGGTTACAAAGCCGCATGACTCCTGAAAAATTGTTTTTAGAAAGCCGGATGACTTTCCTGAAAAATTGTTAGTAGAAAGACGGATGACTTTCCTGAAAAATTGTTAGTAGGAAGACGGATGACTTTCCTGAAAAATTGTTGCATATGCAACTCAGATGAAGAGGAGGAGGAGGAGGAGGAGGAGGAAAGCAAGCAATTTAGGAGGTAGCCTGAGGTGGGGATGAGAACTGGGGGGATATCCATGACCTGTTCATCTTGATGAACGTGAGGATGTCGGCGTTGTCAGTGGACAGGCGCGTCCGTTTGTCCATAATGATACCCCCGGCGGCACTAAAAACCCTTTCAGACTGTACACTTGCAGCAGGGCAGGCAAGCACCTCAACAGCGTACTGAGCAACTTCTGGCCACCTGTCCAGCTTGGCCAGCCAGTAATTATATGGCGTGGAGTTATCGGTCAGGACGTTGGTCTGGTCCACGACATACTCCCTCACCATCTTGCGGTACTGTTCCACCCTGCTCTGCTGGGGTTTAAGAAACTTGGCTAAAGCATGGAATAGTGTACCCCTGCCCTTGGCGCCTACACTGACTTTCCCCCTCCTCTCCTCTCCAACTTCAGCCACTGCAGTCCGCCCCCTGTTGCTCGACTGGTCTGGAAACGCCTGTAGCAGTTTCTGAACCAGGGCCTTGTGGTAAAAAGTGACTCGGGTGCTCCTTTCCTCCACGGGTATAAGTTGGGCAAAGTTGTCCTTGTAGCGTGGGTCAAGGCGGGTGTACACCCAATAGTCATTGGTGGACAGTATCCTCTTGACCCGGGGATCACGACAAAGACAGCCAAGCATAAAGTCTGCCATGTGCCCTACTGTGCCAACACGCAAGCCTTCAGCCTCCTCACTTAGCGGACTCTCCATCTCCTCCTCCCCCCATCTCCTCCTCCTTCCCCACAACAGATGGATGGTGACACTGATGATGTGTGCATCACCACTGACCATCTCTGTTGCCTCCTCAAAGGGACCTAAGACCTGGCAGATGCCAGCCATCCACGTCCACTCCTCAGCATAGACATGAGGAAGCTGACTGGCCTGACTACCACCTCGGGGATCAGCTGGCAGTCTACAACTGCCCTGCGTTGTTGGTACACCCTGGCTAGCATGTGTAACGTCGAATTCCAAAGCGTGGGAACGTCACACAGCAGCCGGTGAACAGGGAGTTGTAGCCGCCCTTGCACAGTCCTGAGGGTCGCGGCATCGGTGGTGGACTTGCGAAAATGGGCGCATATGCGCCGCACCTTAGTGAGCAACTCACTCAACTGGGGGTAGGTCTTGAGGAACCGCTGGACCACCAAGTTGAGCACGTGGGCCATGCATGGCACGTGAGTCAGCCCACCAAGATGCAGAGCCGCCACCAGGTTACGCCCATTATCGCAGACCACCATTCCTGGCTGAAGGTTCAGCGGCGCCAGCCACACATTGGTCTGCCCCCTGATGCCCTGTAAGAGCTCTTCAGCCATGTGCCTCTTATCCCCCAGGCTCAGCAGTTTCAGGACTGCCGCTTCCCTACCACAGTGCTGAAACTGCTGGCCATCGAGGAAATGAGACTTGACGATTGGGGCATCACTGCCGCTTTGGAGGAGGAGGAGGTGGAGGAGGAGGTGGAGGCATAATGTGCCGTGTCCCGCAATTCGTGGTGTGGGTAGCACATGTGCAGCCCCACGATCGATCTCTGCCCCAGCCTCCACCAGATTGACCCAATGTGCCGTGAGGGAGATGTAATGTCCCTGGCCACCGGTACTCATCCACGTATCTGTGGTCATGTGGACTTTACCACAAACCACATTTTTGAGAGCGTGGGCGATGTTCTCAGACACATGCTGGTGCAGGGCGGGGACGGCACATCGGGCAAAATAGTGTCGGCTGGGGACAGAGTAACGGGGGGCTGCCGCCTCCATAAGGTTGCGGAAGGATTCTGTCTCCACAAGCCTGTACGGCAACATTTCCAAACTAATCAGCTTGGCGATGTGCACATTTAGAGCCTGAGCATGGGGGTGGGTGGCTGCGTACTTGCGCTTGCGTTCAAATGTCTGCGGTAGAGACAGTTGAACGCCGCACTGGGACACATGAGTGGAGGAGAGGGAGGGAGATGGAGCTGGAGGGGTCCTTTCGGGGCTGGAGGCTGCAACGTCCTGGCTTGGACGAGACACAGTTGCTGGACTAACAGTGTCAACGTCACCAGCTGACAGAAGTGCAAACCATTTGGTGGGGTGTTTTCTCTCCAAATGTTTGCGCAGGCTACTAGTGGTCAGGTTGTTGCGTTTTGAACCCCTGCTTATTGACGTGTGGCACAGCTTGCACACCGCCAAATGAGGATCGGCCTCATCATCCTTAACGTACTCCCAAACTAAGGAGTGGCGCATAGTACGGGCTGGAGCGTGACCTCTAGGAGCACTTGGGGAAGTAGTGACTCGGCCCTGGCTTCTCCCTCGTCGCAGCCCTCTGGCTCTCTCAACAGCTTGTGGTGCTGATGTCGTCTCACAGTCTGAACCACTGCCTCCAGTTGCCTCATCCACCCAAGTAGGATCTGTCCCCTCATCATCCCCCAGGTCTTCCTCAGACTCCACAGTGACGTCCCTGACAACTACCTCCGACAACAGTGTCTCGTCGTCATCTTCCACCAGCTCCTCAGACGCCACTGCTAACTCCCCACTCTCATAACCCGGAGACAGCAAAAGGTCCTGAGAATCAGGGCATAGCAGCTCGTCCACTGGCACATCAGGGAAGTGGTGGCTGAAGAGTTCTATGGATAAATTTTGTCCGTGGGACATACCCCTAGAGGGTTCTGGCTGGGGATAAGGAGGGCGAGTTGGAGGACAGACACCCTGGCTCAGAGAAGTCGACTGGCTGGATGAGGGGGCAGACGAAACGTGGCTGGACGTGCTCTCTGCAATCCACTGAACCACCTCCTGTTGTTGTTTGGGGTCTGTCAGAGTTGTAGGACGCTGCCCTACCAACTTCTGGAGTTGACCAGGCACCCTGACCTTACGTGTTTTCACTGTACCCACAGCAGCCGGCACTGTGTCACCACGCACACCACGGTCATCACCGCTGACCACAGCACCACCAAGATTCCCACCTCTCCCTCCACGACCATCTCTTCCACCTCTCCCAGCTCTTCCCCTCTCTCCCCTGACCCTGGGTTCTCCATGTGCACAGTAGCAGTATTATATTATTATAATTGTAAAGATTCAATATGGTATCTACAGACTGTGAGGTATATAGCAGGCTGATGACATTTTTTCCCATCTCACTGCACCGTGTATTACAGATCAGTGAAATTCAACTGACAATATTGATACGCAGGTAATATTATTTTTCACACCTATCCCAAAAAAAAACAATTTACGCAGTTTGCGCAAATAAAACTGGAATCTACAGATCAATACGGTATCTATAGACTGTGAGGTATATAGCAGGCTGATTAAATTTTTTCCCAACTCACTGCATCGTGTATTACAGATCAGTGAAATTCCATGGACAATATAGATACGCAGGTAAAATTATTTTTCACACCTATCCCAAAAAAAAAATTTACGCAGTTTGCGCAAATAAAACTGGAATCTACAGATCAATACGGTATCTATAGACTGTGAGGTATATAGCAGGCTGATGAAATTTTTTTCCCAACTCACTGCACCGTGTATTACAGATCAGTGAAATTCAACGGACAATATAGATACGCAGGTAATATTATTTTTCAACCTATCCCAAAAAAAATTTACGCAGTTTGCGCAAATAAAACTGGAATCTACAGATCAATACGGTATCTATAGACTGTGAGGTGTATAGCAGGCTGATGAAATTTTTTTCCCAACTCACTGCACCATGTATTACAGATCAGTAAAATTCAACGGACAATATAGATACGCAGGTAATATTATTTTTCAACCTATCCCAAAAAAATGTACGCAGTTTGCGCAAATAAAACTAGAATCTACAGATCAATACGGTATCTATAGACTGTGAGGTATATAGCAGGCTGATGAAATGTATACCCTAGTCACTGCACAGTCATGCACAGGAATATATCTGTTTACAGATGTATAGTTTGAGCTATGTGGCTGGACAAGGTGTACCAGGCACAGCTCTGCACAGAATACAGGCTTACAGCATATACTGAATTTTTCTCACAGAATCAATTAGCTTTTAAAAGACTGTTGGGGCTTCCTATCCTGCACAGAATACAGGCTTACAGCATATACTGTATAGTTTTCTTCACAGAATCAATTAGTCTTTAAAAAGACTGTTGGGGCTTCCTATCCTACACAGAATACAGGCTTACAGTATATACTGTATACTGTTCTTCAGAGTATAGTCTTTAAAAAGACTGTTGGGGCTTCCTAACCTAACTCCTAACTAACTGCTTGCTGCACACACTACACTAGCTAACACTGTCTGTCTCTTCTCCTTCCCAAAGCACAATGAGGCTGATGCTACAGGTCCCTACCTTATGTAAATTTAGGTCACATGTCACTGCCAGCCAATCACTGCTAGGGAGGTATAGGGGCTGTTACATCACAGCAGGCGTTCCCACAGGCTTCCCTTTGATGCTGATTGGCTGAAAAAACCGGGCATTTCAAACTTGCAGTGACGCACAAATAATCACGAGTCCGCGCTGCCTCGGGATGCCGAGCCGAAGCAGGCAATATTCGTGCGAATCACGAATATTGCCCCTTCGATTCGCTCATCACCAGTGCCCATAATTATAAAGTGTTTGGTGGCATTTTCACAATATGACAGGTTTCTAATGTCTGAAAATATAGGGGTATGAGGGTGAAATGTAATTATTATATTATTATTCAGGTTTATTTTTACTGTCAAAAGTCTAAACATTATCCTTTTATGGATCAATACTATGGGGGGAATTTATAATGCCCTGCACTCCAGAATTATGTCTTCAAAAGGTATCAAAATACGACTTTTTGAGGGCATGTTTTGCAACTATTTTAGCATTAGCATTTTAGTATTTTTACTCCACTCATTCCGGTTCTGTAAAGGCGATGGAAAAGTGATTAGCTATGTTAATAAGTTTCGCTCCAGATTTATGACTAAAAAAAAACCTAAAGCCACTCCCAATAGGGGAAGATACAGGAACCTGGAGTAGCATTTCTAGACAAAAGTGTTTAAAGATGAGCCAAACAAACGACATGTGCCTTTGGTCAATTTGATGGAAAGTACGCTAATGCAAACTTAAGGAAAACTGACTTCAAATATTAAACTCATTTATCTACTTTTATGACCAATTTATTTTATTTCGCCAAGGCTTCCGAAAAGATATAAATTAAATTTGCAAATTAAAAAAAAAATGGTTTCTGTCAGTTTGGTAACAGACAACAAACAGGCCTGGTGTAGTCTGATTTTTCAGGCCTGGTGTAGTCTGATTTTTCTTCCTCTTAACAAAAATGTTGTAGATTAGCAAAAAGTAGGATTTTCATGCCTTCAGCCTTTTTTATGATGTGTGCTAGCATTTATATTGTTTCAGCTCCATCTAGTGGCTGTTTGTGCAAATATTTTCTAACTAGCCAGCTTTTTTTCCCCTTATATGTCCCAAGAGAACAATTCATTACCTATGACACAAGTGACTTCAATTCAACTCACGGCAGCCATCTTTTCCAAGACCAACTAAAGGACAAAGCCTGTCCAATAGCATCCTCCACATCCAGACTTAGACTACTTTCACACTATCGTTAATATTTTCCGGTATTGAGATCCGTTATAGAGGTTTTGTCCCTATTCATTGTCAATGGGGACAAAATGTAACTGAACAGAACTGAGTGCTCCAAAATGTATTCTGTTCCATTCCCATACCAGAGAGCTGCAGTTTGCTTTCCATCAAGGGATGGGGAGCAAGACGGATCCGTCATGACCCACAATGCAAGTCTATGGGGTTGATCCGTTTTCTCTGATACAATAGAAAATTGACTTTCAATGGAGTTCATGATGGATCCGTCTTGGTTATGTTAAAGATGATACAAACGGATCAGTTCATAACGCATGCAGATGGTTGTATTATTAGTAACGGAAGCGTTTTTGCTGAACTGCAAGATCCAGCAAAAAGGCTAGTGTGAAAGTAGCCATAATGTGACATCATTGATATGGTTAGACCATTAGATAGCATTGTAGGATTGTATGTTCATGTATACATGTTGTACTATATGTCACCTGTATTCCATGCATATGCTTGCGTTGCATAGTTTTGTTGCCAAGGTGGAAATAGCCTTTGTATGAGTAGGTACACCCCTCTGGTTTCACGCTAGCACTAAAATCTTCCAGCAGGCTGTTTCGCCAGAGGAACATCCTGCCAGTAGAGATGAGCGAACGTGCTCGTAACGAGCACTGTAGCGCTAGGCTCCCCTGCGCTTGCATGGGCGCAGGCATCCGGATCCGTCCTCCTCACCCGACGGCTCCGGATGCCTGCGCCCATGCGAGCGCAGGGGAGCCGAGCGCTACAGTGCTCGTTACGAGCACATTCGCTCATCTCTACCTGCCAGCGTTCATACGGTAGTACGTGGCATAGACAGAATGGGCCAGAGCACCACCAGGCCCTATTGACTAAAATGGGGTATTAGTGCTGGGATTCAGCTGGACAACCAAATTCTGGCAAAAATATTGAAAACAGGCCAGAACCCTCCTGGGTCCCATTGTAGTTAATGGGCCTCAATGGGAAAAAGTAGTATCAGGCTATGCCAGATACGATGAACTTCGGCAGGCTTTTCCTTTGCCGGAAAACCCTGCCAGAAGATTTTAGCTCTGGTATGAAACTAGCCTTAACCAGATCTGGCAGGAGTTCACCAGATCCAAACTGCGATTCACCACTGGACTTCATTGAATATAATAAGAGGTGTGGATTAGTCTGCTTTCCGATGAAATGCCTGTCAAATGTTGGCTTTCATAGGCAACAGTTTTTATCCGTCTGAAAACCAGCACTTATGCTGGGAAGTGGCCTTATCCTTGTCGGATCCCATTATAGTCAATCGGGTCCGTGGTCAATGGTCAATGGTGGTATCTGGCTAGGCTTGATCCAGTGAACTCCGGCAGGCTGATTTAATGGAGGTGTGAACCTACCCTAAAACATTATATAAATGTAATTTTATGGAATCCTCAGCTGTGTATATATGCACATGTTGACATTTCTGCCTCTGAAAATCTATTCTTCACGGGGAGTGGCCAGCTACCGAAGAGTGCAGATGGCATTTTCACAGCTCCGGCTGAGGCTAATTTATCTACAGCAATCCACCTCAGCTGAAACAACCACGGAGCTCCACACCACCACCATACTCCTAGAAAACCTCCCTGCTACAGTCCGAGACCATTCTTAATCTTTTTGGACCGGAAGAACCTGAATTTGAGATCTGAAGCGCACCGGGGAACCTCCAATTCGCCACTTGCCCTAGGCGCCCTCTCGACAACCAGATGTTCTCCACGAGGCTCCAGCCAGCATGGGAGTGAAGAGGAGCCCTATAACAACCAAGCTAGTACATCGCTGCAGAGTCCGGGAAGTGCCCTTCAACCATCCTCTGGACCCGATGTGGGACAGATCTGGATCACATCGGCACAAGGAACCTCCGATTCGCCACTTACCCTTGGCGCCCTCTTGACACTCAGACGCGCTCCACGAGGCTCCACGAGGCTCCAGCCGGCGCGGGAGCCCTATAACAACTGTGAGTTCCCTGTCCAAGGAACACCTAGGCACCTTAGCTGCCCCACGGTCATCCATATAAGCCCTCTCCATATCCTCATCTTTACCTTTCCTCTACTTCTTTGTTTTACTGGGCGAACTCTGTGCTACTAAGCCTTTCTCCTACAACCCCCACACACACACACATTCTGCTACAACCTCCCCCAAGTATGGGTCCAGGGGATTATTGAGCTACTTTATCAAGGCCTAGCCTTAATTGTTTAGGACATCAACTGGTCCATCAACCTACGCTTTTTACAAGCATACATATTGCACTCTCTGATTAAAGGGCTATTGACCCAATTTTTCAGGTCGCTCTGACTATTGCAGATCAGCGTTATTCCCTTGACTCTACAGATCCAGCTACCGTGGGCTAAGTCCTATTGAACAGTTTAGGGAAACCACAAAGCTTTCACCTCTTTTGCATGTCCACATAAGCATGCATTAACACCTCATACTAGATGCTGGGGTGATATAAATACTCAATAGGGATATAGATCTACAGCACCTATGGTGGTCGGGAGATACAAGGGCTACAGCCAAGAAATGCAAAAGCCTCATAAAAGCTCCTCTTTCTTCTCACAATCTGATCTTAATAAATAAGTGATGAAAAAAACCCAGGCCAATTTGGGGGCCCCATCCTCCATCCCCAAAAGTGCAACACAACGTCAGATGAATGCGCAACAGGAGAGAGATAGTGAAGAAGAAGATTCTGTCGAAGCTACTTCTGATCTTCCCATTTCCAGATCCTTCATTTCACAAGCCCTATCCAAAGCCCTTAACCCAGTTCTGGAAGAATTATCAGAAATCAAAAAAGAGATGAGACAGATTGGCCAAAGGGTAGAAACCCTAGAAACCACCCAAGCTGCTTCAACAGGTTACACTCAAACAAAATTCGGACACTCTAGCTACCTATCAACAACACATCAACTACCTCTATGATTATATTGAAGACCAAGATACCCTGTCATCATTGAAAGAGCGCATCACACACTAAGGCCCAAGCCTAAACCTAACGAGCCTCCTAGAGATATCATATGCAAACTCCTGAACGTTGCCCAGAAAGAGCAGGTGATGAAGAAAGCTAGAGAAAGTGGAATAATAGAATATGAAGGTTCACCTCTCCTACTTTTTCAAGATCTTGCTCCCGCCACTTTAAACAAATGGTGCATTCTTAAACCACCAACGGACTACGTGAGACACAAACGCATTGCCTTCCTGATCACAGCATCCCATCTGAAATTACCCCACCTACGCCATGAGAGACGGTTTCTTATGGCAAACCCTAGAGAGCCATGAAAAAAAAGGGGAAACTAACCTCACGCCGCCTCATTTCAGAAGAGGACTGACTACTCAAATATAAGAAGATATGTTTAACCATGTAGTTGGAGAGGTTTCTCCCAACTGACATTAGTCCTCTTTTGCTAGACCTATGTATACAGGTGGCCCCCGTGTCCTAGATCTTTTGCCCATATTACCAATATTACATGAGACCCATATTGTCTCAGACCTCTTTTCTAATCATTTCTTTGTTCTCCCACTTCATATAGTCCCAGACTGATAGTGCTAGTCGGATGAGAGTCTGCCACTTAAGGAAGCACTAAATTTATTACCCCACGCTATGTTATGTTATGTGACATTTATGTTATCTCAACAAACTGTCTTTTCAGGCATAAGTACTTTTCAGGTCTTACCAGAAAAGTGGGCCTTGCTAGGTCCTTCCTAGGGATTAAGTTCATCCCTACGGCTCCTACGTTATGGAGGATTGTTTTCATTAATGTTCTCATCAATGTGATCTTTTGTCTTTTTGTCTTGTCTTGTAGCCTTCCCTTCCCCCTTCTCTCCTTACCCCCTCCCCCTGAGCATCCACCTGGGTGCCCACGAACACCGGAATACTGCGAATTCTACAGGTCAGAATGACTGAGGGTATGTGCTTATCACACTCACATTTATGTCCTTAAATAATGGCGGAGTTAAGAATTGCAATTTACAATGTTAGAGGTCTTAATGTGCCGGCTAAAAGGAGCCAAATCCTTAGACACTTCCACAAAGAGAAAGTACAGATTGTATTTACACAAGAAACATACTTCAAACATAACAAGGTTCCTGATCTTTCTAGGTCCTACTATAATCTGTGGTTTCATAGTTTTTCTGATCATTCCAATAAATTAGGAGTGAGCATAGGGATTCATAAACACACCGACTTCTCCTTGATAGATGTTAGTTCTGACAGAGATGGTCGTTTTGTCTTTGTAAAAGGGAAAATAGGCTCCCAATTATTTACACTTGCTTACCTTTACGCCTCTAATGTTACCCATAGGAAATGGTTTGAAGACACATGGCTTAAACTAGAAGAATTCAGCCAAGGCCTAGTAATAGTAGAAGGTGACTTTAATTTATCCCTAAATCCCAGTCTTGATTCGTCAACAGGTAGATCAACAGCTCCCAAGCAAACTTTAAACTACATAAAAAAATTGCTACACAAAAGCGTTCTCAATGGCATACCTAAACCCTAGCCAAAAAGACTACTCACAATTTTCCGACCCTCATAATAGTCACCATAGACTAGACCAGGGGTAGGGAACCTCCGGCTCTCCAGCTGTTGTGAAACTACAATTCCCAGCATGCTTCATTCATTTCTATGAGAGTTCTTAGAAGAGCAGAGCGAGTATGCTTGCTGGGAGTTGTAGTTTCACAACAGCTGGAGAGCCGGAGGTTCCCTACCCCTGGACTAGACTATATATTTTTCCCTGCCTCCCTAATTCACCTATGTACAAAGGCCCAGATAGGCTCGATGATCCACACTGATCACTCCCCTGTTTTCGTCTCCTTTAAAATACCAAACTCCTGCCCTAAAAAGCTCACGTGGCGACTGAGGCTACTTTCACACTAGCGTTACAGTTTTCCGGTATTGAATTCCCTCATAGGGGCTCAATACTGGAAAAAAAAAACACTTCAGTTTTGTGCCCATTCAAACTGAACTGAACAGAACGGAATGCTTCAAAATGCATTCCGTTCCATTTAGTTGCGTCCCCAGACCGGAGAGCAAACCGCAACATGTTGTATTTTGCTTTCCGTCCTGGGGATCCGGAGCAAGTCAATGGAGACGGATCCGTTTTGTCTGACACAATAGAAAACGGATCCGTCCCCCATTGATTAGAAAATCTACTCTGTAACTGGATTGAGAACTGGCTGAAGGAGCGTACTCAGCGAGTGGTGGTGAATAATTCCTACTCTGAATGGTCCCCAGTTATAAGTGGTGTACTCCAAGGTTCAGTGCTGGGTCCACTTTTATTTAATTTATTTATTAATGATATAGAGGGAGGAATTAACAGCACGGTTTCAATTTTTGCAGATGACACTAAGCTTTGTTGTAGAGTCCAGTCTATGGAAGATGTGCAGAAGTTACAAGCTGACTTGGACACACTGAGTGTTTGGGCATCCTCTTGGCAGATGAGGTTCAATGTGGATAAATGTAAAGTTATGCATCTGGGTACTAACAACTTGCATGCCTCCTATGTCCTAGGGAGAGTAACACTGGGAGAGTCACTTGTAGAGAAGGATCTGGGTGTCCTTGTAGACCATAGACTGCAGAATAGCATGCAATGTCAATCGGCTGCTTCTAAGGCCAGCAGGATATTGTCATGTATTAAAAGAGGCATGGACTGGTGGGACAGGGATGTCATATTACCACTGTATAAAGCATTAGTACGGCCTCATCTGGAATATGCTGTTCAGCTGTGGGTTTATAGGAAGGATGTCCTGGAGCTGGAAAGGGTGCAGAGACGGGCAACTAAACTGATAAGGGGCATAGAGCATCTTAGCTATGAAGAAAGATTGAAGGAGTTAAACTTGTTTAGTCTTGAGAAGAGACGTATAAGGGGGGACATGATCAACCTGTATAAGTATGTAAATGGCCCATACAAAAATATATAGTGAAAAACTGTTCCAGGTAAAATCTCCTCAAAAGACAAGGGGGCACTGCCTCTGCCTGGAGAAGCAAAGGTTCAGACTCCAGGGGCGACAAGCCTTCTTTACTATAAGAACTGTGAATCTGTGGAACAGCTGAGGGCTTCAAAACAGGCTTAGATAAATTCTTAGAGAAAAAGAAGGTCACCACATATTAGGAAATGTAGAGTCATGTCTTAATGTTACCCGTCCCCCTCCCCTTCATCACTCCTACCCCCTCCCTTGGTTGAACTTGATGGACATGTGTCTTTTTTCAACCGTATTAACTATGTAACTATGTAATGACGGATCTGTCCTAGCAATGTTAAAGATAATACAACCGGATCCGTTCATAACGGATGCAAATGGTTGTATTATCAGTAACGGAAGCATTTTTGCTGAACCCTGCCGGATCCAGCAAAAACGCTAGTGTGAAAGTACCCTAAATGAAACGTCAATAGACAACCCAGCAGTTAAAGTTGAAAAAAGATTGCAAGAATATTTTTCTATCAACACATCTTCAGACATGTCTGCACATTTGGGAAGCACATAAATCGGTTATACGTGGGGAGTTCATCTCCATAACCTCACACTTAAACAAAGTCAGACAGACTAAAATAGCAGAACTGTATGACAAAATTTCTAAATTAGAGCGGACACACCAACGCACTTCCAATAAGCAACAACTCATTGATCTCTCAGAGGCTAGAGATAAACTTAAAGAGATTTTAAATGCACATTCCGCCAATATTTACCTATCCCTAATGCAAATGTTTTTTGTGCATGGGAACTAATCCACCAAATTTATGCTAGCAATACTAAAACACCGAAAACGTATATCTATTGTCCCTGCTATGTCACATGGAGACAAATCACTGAACAGTATAGGCACAGACGCTGAAAAAGCGTTTGACAGAGTGGCATGGCCTTTTATTAAATGTGCATTGACTAAGTTTGGTTTTCCCCCCTTCCTTTGTCAGAGCTATATTCACAATGTATGATAGACCAAGTGCTAAAATAAAAGTTAATGACATATTTTCCACGCCAGTGGAAATCAATAACTGGACCAGACAAGGTTGCCCCTTATCCCCAATCCTTTTCATTCTCACTGTGGAACCCCTTCTCCAATGCATACGTCAACACCCAGAGATTAGAGGAGTGACCTGTAGGAGACTAGTACTCAAGCAAGCCGATTACGCAGATGATTTATTACTAATGATCTCCAACCCCCTGCAAGCCTTCCCCCCAATTATCGACCTCTTTAACTCCTTTGGGAATATTTCCAAGCCGTGGGGATTAATATGTCCTCTAAAAATCTTAATGAACTACACATGGACTCCCCCTTTGCGTGGACGAATACAGCCATAAAATTCCTTGGTGTCAATATTTCCCCAGATCATACTAAATTATATGACTTAAATTATCTCCCTCTACTGAAATCGATCCCAGAAATTCTCAGCTCCTGGTCCCCAACGTTCTTATCATGGCTAGGACGCAGAAATATGCTCAACTCTTTGATAATCCCAAAAATAGCCTACTAATTACAAGTGCTACCCTTAAAACTCCCCCGCAGCTTCTTTGACTCAATCCGTAAAATATGCACGTCATACATTTGGGGTAAAGTAAAACCTATGCTTTCCAATAGAATCTTACTGCTCCCTTTCAATAAAGGAGGGATTGGTTTACCCTGTATAGTTCGATATTACAGGGCAGTTCATCTTAGCAGAGTGATTGATTGGGTTAGATGCCCCCCACACAAGCATCGGAGTTAATTATCCTCTTAGAGCTTTTGTATTCGCAAACCCATCTGACACCCCTAAGTGCCCAAGAGAAAGTTCACTGGTATTAGAGACAATGGAGATTTGGCAGAACCCAGAGATAAGAGAGTTATGTTCTAGCTTTCCTTCCTAGCTTTTGACTTTGGGAGACTGCCTGCTATCTTCAAACAGTGCCTACTCCTCTCTACCTACTCAAATTCACAATTCTACTACCCCAATTGAGGACCTTCTTGATGGAGATAGAGCCTTTTTAGATCAGCAGGCATTGGAATTAAAGCTCAACTCCTTACAATACACATACATGACATCCTCCGTCAGAAATGCTTTATCTATAGATGAAAAGACATCCACACGCTCATGGTTTGAATAGCTTAGAACCCAATCTCAACATCCAACCAAACTGATCTCCACAATAAGGCAGAACTTACTCAAAATAGAAACTCCAACCTCCCTTTACTTTATACGTGAATGGGAAAGAGATTTAGATGCGAAATTCACTGAAAGAGACCTTCAGACAATATTAACAGCACCGAAGTTCACTTCCATGTGTAACCATACAAGAAAACGCTTACAAAGTGCTATCTAGATGGTATTTAACCCCAGCTAGATTAAAAAATATGTACAATACCACGTCAGACTTGTGCTGGAGGTGCCAGAGAGAGGTTTATTTTTACCTTTTGGAAAACCACCTTTGACAATATCAGAGATATATTCCATTTTGATGACACACATCTTCCCGCATGCCCTAAAATCGCACTCTTAACTTTATTACCAGACAAAGTCACGAATCTAAACAAATCCCTAATAAGAACCTTACTCGCAACAGCTAGGTTACTGATTGCCACTAATTGGAAGTCCGAAACTGCCCCTACAACCTCACACAGGTCCGACAAGATAGAAGCCATATCCAGGCTAGAGGAACTCTCACACTGGGAACTAAGATTCCATCAGAAATACCTTCAGTTATGGTCGCCATGGGTGGAATGGAAAAAGAGACAATAACATCTGGTTTTCTCATAAACCCCAATTGTTCCTTCTCCACACCCCACTCCTTACAGACAATTCACCAAGTCGCCATTCTAGATATGTTTGACTTATATTGGGAAATAAACAGCAGCTAACGCCTTTCTATGCCCACCTCAATCCTTTGCCTTCCTTCCCCATCTTGATTCTCTCCCCCTCCCCTTTTTTCTCTTGTCCTTCATGTTGTTAGGTTTGCGGTTCCATACCAGTTATTTAAACCCTCTTCGGATTTATTGTGAATTCGCTTTTGGAATAAAACTTAAAGGGCGATGCATCCATACTTAGCTGAGCTCCCCTCCAGTCTTTTCACCCTTGTCTTAGACACAATACCATTGCTTCCGAGCTCTCATATATCGCCTTTATGGTTTGGATAATTACTCTCATTTTACTTGTCATAATTGAATTTACAACTTATGTGATATACGTATTATGTTCACGTATTTTAGTGGCATCACGGCCACTTTTTGATGGTTCTTGCTCTTTATGTTTGTTCTCAACTGAAAAACAATAAAGATTTAAAAAGAAAAAAAAAAGAAAATCTATTCTTTACAACTATTCATGGTTGTCAATTTATTTTGATGTTTGCTGCTATTGAACAATGAAGAGGTTTTTACTTATACTAACCTTGAAGGATAACAGGCTGAACTGGATAGACATATGTCTTTTTTCAGCCTTGCAAATTATATTACTATTAGTGTTGAGCGAATTGAAGCATCCAAAGTGGAATTTGATCCCAAATTTAGGAAAAATTTGATTTGCCACAAAGCTAAATTTCCTCACTCTTCGTAGTAACAAATCCGATTATTTCTAATATGGCTGCTGCACATGTTACAAAGTGAAAGTAAGAAGCCCTGAATCACAATATCACCCATAATGCAGTGTGGCTAGTCAATCAGCAGATAGCCACCCTCTGTGATGTCATAGCCCTATAAAAAGCCTCATCTTGTGTTCTCTCCACCATTTTACTGTAAGCTGAATATAGGGAGATATGTGACAAACGCTTATGTGCTACGGACGGTGTTGCACAAAGCTTTTAATTGGAGAATATTGGATAGAGTGCAGGGACAGTGTAGGGACAGGCTGAGACAGTGCAGGTTGAATGTAATTGCCGTGTGCATCTTGTTCACCTGCTGCCACAATCCTAGTTAATCTGTTAGTTTATATATAGAATTATTGTGCTGCAGTATTAAAAGGTGGGCTAATGTATTATCTGCATCTTGTTGAACTGCTGACACATTCGCAGTTAATTTCTTATTTTATATATAAAATTACTGTGCCGCAGTATTTAGGGGCGGTATAATATATCACAATCTGCATCTTGTTGAACTGCTGACACACTCGCAGTTAATTTCTTATGTTATATATACAGTAGAATTACTGTGTCTCAGTATTAAAGGGCGGTCTAATATATCGCTGTCGGCATCTTGTTGAGCTGCTGACACATTTGCAGTTAATCTGTTATTTTATATATAGAATTACTGTGCGTGAGTATTAAAGGGTGGTCTAATATATCACAGTCTGCATCTTGTTGAACTGCTGACACATTTGCAGTTCATCTTTTATTTTATACTAGCAGAAAGACCCGGCTTCGCCTGGGTATATTTCATCTATTTATTTAATGTTTCTGTGTGTCGTTGCAGAGAGAAAGTCAATGCAGCTGACAGAAATTGATTTTTACCTTCATTTTTTCAATCCCTATTGGCTGCGGAGTGGGAGGGGGCGTGGTTTAATGGGACACGGGGGGGGGGTTAAGTCCTTCATTTCAGGGTGGCCTGAATTATAGGTTAATGCCATGGTAATTTGAGGAAACACAATGGGTAGCAGTGGAAGAAAACATTGCTTTGCGCGGGTATATTTAATCTATTTCATTTAATGTTTGTGTGTGTCGTTGCAGAGAGAAAGTCATCCTCCCTCCCATCCCTGCAGCTGACAGATGTTGATTTTTACCTTCAATTGTTCAATCTCCATTGGCTGCGGAGTGGGAGGGGTCATGGCCTGACTGAGTCGGGGGCGTGACGTTGCAAGACCTGGGGCGGGGTTTTAAGTCCATCTTTTGATGGTGGCCAGAATTACAGGTCGATGCCATGGTAATTTATGAGGACACGCCATGGGTAACAGTGGAAGAAAACATTGCTTTGCACGGATATATTTAATCTATTTCATTTAATGTTTCTGTATGTTGTTGCAGAAAGAAATCCAACTTCCCTCCCACCCCTGCAGCTGACAGAAGTTGATTTTTACCTTCATTTTTTCAATCCCCGTTGGCTGCGGAGTGGGAAGGGGCGTGGCCTGACAGAGTCGGAGCGTGGTTTCGCGAGATCTGGGGCGGGGGTCAGAGTGGCATGAATTACAGGTCGATGACATGGTAATTTATGGGGACCCGCAATGGGTAGCAGTGGAAAAAAACATCTTTTATTAGTACTGAATGGTCGTAGTCTAAAATTAGTCAATTTCATCTACAATTTTTGTGTGTCGTTGCAGAGAGAAATTCACCCTCCCACCCCTGCAGCTGATTTTTTTCAATCCCGGTTGCCTGCGGAGTGGGAGGGGGCGTGGCCTGGCAGAGTTGGGGGTGTGGATTATCAAGATGCTTCGAACGGTTGTAGTCTGAAATTAGTCTATTTCATCTAAAATTTTGTGTGTCATTGCAGAGAGAAATTCACCCTCCCACCCCTGCAGCTGACAGAAGTTTATTTTTCCCTTCATTCTTTCAATCCCTGTTGACTGCGGAGTGGGAGGGGGCATGACCTGACAGAGTTGGGGGTGTGGCTTAGCAAAGTGCTTCGCATAGGTGATTTAATCTATTTCATTTAATGTTTCTGTGTGTCGTTGCAGAATGGCTGCAGAGTGGGAGGGGGCGTGGTCTGACAGAGTTGGGGGCGTGACTTAGCAAGACGATTCGAACAGTTGTAGTCTATAATTAGTCTATTTTATCTAAAATTTTTGTGTGTCGTTGCAGAGAGAAATTCACCCTCCCACCCCTGCAGCAAACAGAAGTTTATTTTTACCTTTATTTTTTCAATCCCCGTTGGCTGCGGAGTGGGAGGGGGCGTAACCTGACAGAGTCGGGGGCGTGGATTAGCAAGACGCTTCACATGGGTGTATTTAATCTATTTCATTTAATGTTTCTGTGTGTCGTTGCAGAAAGAAAGTCAACCTCCCACCCATCCCTGCAGCTGACAGAAGTTGATTTTTACCTTTATTTTTTCAATCCCTGTTGGCTGCGGAGTGGGAGGGGGCGTGGCCTTACAGAGTTGGGGCGTGGCTTAGCAAAGCGCTTCGCATAGGTGCATTTAATCTATTTCATTTAATGTTTCTGTGTGTCATTGCAGAATGGCTGCGGAGTGAGAGGGGGCGTGGCCTGACAGAGACGGGGCGTGGCTTAGCAAACGGCTTCGAACGGTTGTAGTCTATAATTAGTCTATTTCATCTAAAATTTTTGTGTGTCGTTGCAGAGAGAAATTCACCCTCCCACCCCTGCAGCAAACAGAAGTTTATTTTTACCTTCATTTTTTCAATTCCCATTGGCTGCGGAGTGGGAGGGGGCGTGACCTGACAGAGTCGGGGGCGTGGATTAGCAAGACGCTTCGCATGGGTGTATTTAATCTATTTTATTTAATGTTTGTGTGTGTTGTTGCAGAAAGAAAGTCAACCTCCCACCCATCCCTGCAGCTGACAGAAGTTGATTTTTACCTTTATTTTTTCAATCTCTGTTGGCTGCGGAGTGAAAGGGGGTGTGGCCTGACAGAGTTGGGGGTGTGGCTTAGTGAGACCTGGGGCGGGGGTTTTAAGTACTTCTTTTAGGGTGGCCTGAATTAAAGGTCAATACCATGCTTATTTATGAGCCCACGCAATAGGCAGCAGTGGAGGAAAACATATTTTATTACTACTGAACTGTAGTAATAGAAAAAAACATAAGTTATATTTATGGTAACCGGAATACCTTTAACAGTGTCAGTAAATAGAAATGGATGAGATCCTCAGCTGCTGATAATTACCTGGTTGTTATGGAAACCTGCCCTCCCTGTGTTCGCCTTTGCAGAGAATGGCAGTTGGAGTTTAAAACCAAAGTTCCCAGTTGTAATGTTGGCTAATGGAGATCATATTTTGGGAATATCTCAGGAACGGTATGTCCTAGAGAGATGAGACCTGGTCTAAAACCTTCCCGGACACCTGATGTACCTGTGTGCCGAATTTGGTGAAAATCGGTCCAGTAGTTTGGTCGCGCACAGAGAACAGACAGACAGACAGACAGAAACTCATTTTTATATTATTAAGAGATATAGAATTACTGTGCCTCAGTAATAAAGGGCAGTCTAGTATATTCCCATCTGCATTTTGTTTAACTGCTGACACAATCCCTGTTAACCTTTTAGTTGATATATAGAATTACTATGACATTAGTAGGAACAAACCGATGTAGATGTAGTCGATCACATGTGGGAGCTGTATTTAGAGGCAGCATTGTCATCATCAGGGAGCAAGGGTCAAAGCGTTCCCGTGAGACAGCAGGGTGGCAGCGTGCCTGTGAGACAGCAGGGTGGAAGCAGTAGGAGATCTGCAGCCATACGCGTGAGGGGTACACTGTCTGCTACTCAGGAAACTACCTGTGAGGAACCCACTAGCAGTGCAAAGGTCCATAAAAGCAGCGGCAGACAGGCATCACACCTCAGGGGTGGAGGGAAAATACCATACTTGGCAGTGTGGGAATTTTTCAGCAAGTTGCTGGGGGATCTTATCATGCTGGTTTGTAGGCAGAATGTGAGACGGAGCCATTGTGTTAATGTTGGCATGATGTCACTGTGTCAACACTAGTGTTGAGCGAATCAAAACATCCAAAGTGGAGTTTGATCCAAAGTGTAGGAAAAATTTGATTTGCCACAAATCTGAACTTCCTCGCACTTCATGGTAACGAATCAGTTTTTCCTAAAATGGCGGCTGCACGTGTTACAAAGTAAAACTAAGAAACCCAAGAATGCTATATGATTCATAATGCTGTGCAGCCAGCCAATCCACTTTTAGCCATCACCCTGTGATGTCACAGCCCTATGAACTGTGATCACTGTGAGCTGAGCATAGGGAGAGATATTGTAAGCACTCATGCGCTAGGGCATTGTTGCTGAAATCTGGTTTAAAATAGAATACTGGAGAGGGCGAGTGCAGGGACAATGCAGGGAGACTGTTTTGAGACTGTAGGCCAGCGGTCAGCAACCTCCGGCACTCCAGCTGTTGTGAAACTACATCTCCCATCATGCACAGTTGCTTGGCTGTTCTCTAAACTCCCACACAAGTGGAAGGAGCATGCTGGGAGTTGTAGTTTCACAACAGCTTGATAACACAGAGAGATATGCTATGAATAACAGGGCAATAGAGGTACAGAAAGAGACAGGGGTGTGTAAGGAAGGTGCCACTTGTGTCTGTGGGAGCTGCTCTTACTTGTCAGTGGATCAAATGATCCCCTCTACTAGTGGTCTGAGGTATACTATACCCAAAAGTAGCATATGAGAGTCTTTTTATAGTGCAGAAGGGGAAACACTTTTACACTCTCTTGTGGCATCTGTAATCATTTACATATCTGCTTGAGACATAACTGCATGCTGAGTTTTACACAATCTGACATTTCTATCCATCTTAACCTTCAAAATGAAATGTTTATAGTGACTCACCCCTTGAACAATGGATAGCCCATTAGGCCAAGTAAGTATAATTGTGCTCTCAGTGCTCAGAGAGCTAGAAAAAATGATAAATGGTTAAAATATGATCACCTCTCAAGGCTTAAAGTGACGGCTAATATCATTGAACTACATACATTACCAATTAAAACCTTATTTGCTCCATGTTTACATTTAACCTAGAGGGCAAATACATAGCTGCTCAGTCTTTAGTTTAATTGTTACTTATCCCCGGTATTTATGGGTACTACAGTATGTGATCTACAAACTGTGTACTGGATTTTTGTGATGTGCAAACTACGTACTGGATTTGGTAGATCATTATGACTCATTGTATATTTGGTGTTTTACCTTCATGTTATTTATAGTCTTCTTTTCTATATATCTCTTTTAATATTTATATTGTTTTTATTTATGCTGTAAATTGTGGTTATTTTGTTCATGTTAAATATATTTTTAATTGTCACTTTACACCTTGATAGGTGATCATATTTTAACCATCTTAACCTTCAATCATTAGTGATTCACTGTATCTGTAGACAAAACAGATAATTCAGACCTCCTCTGAGCTGGCTTGAAGACCATAGTCTTCTTGGAATTACTCGATATTCTTGTAAATTTTGTTTATTTTAAATATATGCAAACAGTCAATATCACAATAAATCAAAATGTAGTTGAGTTACTGCACTCAAATTGAAGCAAAATATAAGAATGTAATAGAAAATGAAATCCTATACATAATGTAGGAACATATGTGGCATATATTCATATACTAAACAAGAAAAGGAAAACAAGACAAAGGAAAAGGGAAAGGGAGAAGGGAGAAGGGAAAGTGAAATTGGGAAAATAGGGATAGAGGAAATCAGTCAGTGTTTCATAATCAGGTTAACATCCAAGTGGACCATTAACTGAACATTCAAGAGAAAAAGTTACAAAACAAAAAGAATAAAATTAAAGCAAGAACTGTGCAATTTTTTCGGTTGTTAGATAAGTTGTCCATCTGTTCCAAATAGTGTTATATTTCTCTAAATCAAAATTCAAAGTCCATCTCATCTTCTCAAAGCCTTGAATTATTTTCATCTCCAAATACCACTGTTTCAGGGTAGGAGGGTCTTTTTCCAGCCAGTTTCTAGGAATCAAGATCTTTGCAGCGTTGAGGAAAAACAGGCACAACGGAGATTTTATGGAGGCGTGTTGTATTCTGAATAGTAACAAAAACTGAAGTGAAATAAAGACATAAAATACATATATACGGTATATACATTTTCTTTATCTGGCATTAAGGACTTTGAGATTCAGAAGAATATTTCCTCGTATATAGCCAAAACCATGTCCATGCGATCACAGAAAAGTCTTGGAATTGCTCTAACAACAATAAGAGACTGAGCAGAGAGCTCAAATAACTGTTAGATTAATTTAGATCTTAAGATAGATTAGCTAAAGCACAACATTCTCCAAGGAACATATAAATGCAACTGCAAAATCATCTAGTTTAAAGCAATTTTTTTTTAATTCAGTGTCATGTATTTATTACAAATATACAACTAAATGTAAATGAAACTTGCTTCAAATAATATTGTTTGTGAATAATAAAGCAGTTTTGCTATATTTCATGTTATTAGCTAATAAAGCACAAGTTTCTGTTAACACTAGCATCATGACACTAGGAAAGATCCAGTGACCAACAGACCACATTGATGTTTGATGGCAAGAATAGCACCACATGGCGCTCTTTTCTTATCATTAAAATTTTTATTTTTGGGGACTCTCTGCTGTAATGGATGGGGCAAGTAAAGCAATCTATAAGTTCATGTCTAGCTTTATATTCCTGAGAAGTGTTGACTGCTTGCCAAGCATCTATGAGCCGGATGAAAGCAGTTTGCAGTGCTTAAAGGGGTTGTCTCACTTCAGCAAATGGCATTCATCGTGTAGAGAAACCAACACCAAATACAAACCACTTATTAACACCTTGCCGACCGCCCACTGTCTTTAGACGGCGGGCGGCGCGAGTCCCCAGTCTGCAGCGCCGTCTAAAGACTATTCTGTTCAAAAATGCATCTAATGTGTAAAACTTTCCAAAAATAAAAATGTTAGACATATTGGGTATCTCCACGTCCGTAACAACCTGCTCTATAAAAATATTACATGAGATGGCCCCCCAGGCGAATGCTGTAAAAAAGAAAAAAAAACTATGCCAAAATAGCCATTTTTTTCCCTCTTCCCTCACAAAAAGTGTAATAGCAGGCGATCAAAAAGATGTATTTAACCCAAAATGGTACTAATCTAACCGTCATCTTGTCCTGCAAAAATGATACCCTACCTGAGACAATCGCCCGAAAAATAAAAAAAATATGGCTCTCTGAAAATGGCAACACATAAACAAGATTTAATTCTGTTCTAAAATGCATCTAATGTGTAAAACTTAACAATAATAAAAATGTTAGACATATTGGGTATCTCCGCGTTCGTAACAACCTGCTCTATAAAAATATCACATGACTTGCCCCCTCAGGTGAATGCTGTAAAAAAATGCTAAAAAAAACTATGCCAAAACAGCTATTTTTTTCACCTTGACTCACAAAAAGAGTAATACCAAGCGATCAAAAAGGCGTATTTACCCCAAAATGGTACCAATGAAAACCTCACCTCATCCTGCAAAAAATGAGCCCCTACATAAGACAATAGCTCAAAAAAATAAAAATCAATGGCTCCCGCAAACCAATCCATCAAAATCTGTGTTGTAAAATCCATATGGCACTCCTGTTCTGAGTCCTGCCATGTGCCCCCACAGAAGTTTACCACCACATATGGGGTGTTGCCGTATTCAGGAGAAAATGGGTAACATATTATGGGGTGCTTTTCTCCTGTTACCCCTTATGCAAATAAAAAAAATTGGGGCTATAGCAACATTTTATTGGAAGAAATGAAACTTTTCATTTTCATAGCCAAGTGTTTCCAAATTACGTAAAACGCTTAGGGGGTCAAAGTGGCCAGTACCCCCCTTAATATATTCGTTGAAGGGTGTAGTTTCCAAAATGGGGTCACTTTTTGAGGGTTTCCACTGTAGGGGTACGTCAGGGTCTCTCAATTACAAAATGGTGCCTACAAACTATTTTAGCAAAATCTGCCTCCAAAATCCGTATGGCGCTCCTTCCCTTCTGACCACTGCCACAAACCCATAGAAACGTTTACCACACATATGGGGTATTTCTGTAAACTGCAGAATCAGAGCAATATATATTGAGGTTTAGTTTGCTGTTAACCCTTGCTGTGTTGCAAGAAAAAAATTATTAACATGAATAATCTACCAAAAAAGTGAAATTTTGAAATTTCACCTCCATTTTCCTTTAATTCTTGTGGAACACCTCAAGGGTTAACAAAGTTTTTAACAGCAGTTTTTTATAATTTGAGGGGTGTAGTTTCTAAAATGGGGTCATTTATGGGGGGTTTCATTATGTAAGCCACTCAAAATCACTTTACATCTGAACTGGTGCTTAAAAAAAATGGTTTTGGAAAATTTGGTGAAAATTTGAAAAATGGCTTCTAAACTTCTAAGCCCTCTAACGTCCTAAAAAAGTAAAATGATATTTATAAAATGATGCCAACATAAATTAGACATATGGGGAATGTAAAATAATAACTATTTTTGGAGGTATTACTATTTATTTTGAAAGTAGAGAAATTGAAATTTGGAAATTTGCTAATTTTTCCAAATTTTTTTTAAATTTGCTATTTTTTTATAAATAAAAATGAAATATTTTGCCACAAATTTACTACTGTCGTGAAGCACAATATGTGACGAGAAAACAATCTCAGAATGGCCTGGATAAGTAAAAGCGTTCCAAAGTTATTACCACATAAACTGACACATGTCAGATTAGCAAAAATCAGTCTGGTCACGAAGGTGCAAAATGGCCCGGTCATTAAGGGGTTAAGGTATTGTTATTATCCATACTGCTTCTTTTGCTGGCTGGATTCATTTTTCCATCACATTACACACAGCTTGTTTCCATAGATACGACCACCCTGCAGTCCAGTAGCGGTGGCCATGCTTGTACACTTTCTGAAAAGGCACGGACCTCTCTGGTGGCCGGGACCAGGGCTGCCATCAGGAATTTAGGGGCCCCCTACAGGCAAATTTTGTGCCCCCCCCCCCCTTGCCACCATCAGACCTCAGTTCGGCGTCTCGTGCCCCCATCAGACCTCAGGTCGGCGTCTCGTGCCCCCATCAGACCTCAGGTCGGCGTCTCGTGCCCCCATCAGACCTCAGTTCGGCGTCTCGTTCCCCATCAGACCTCAGGTCGGCGTCTCGTGCCCCATCAGACCTCAGGTCGGCGTCTCGTGCCCCCATCAGACCTCAGGTCGGCGTCTCGTGCCCCCATTAGACCTCAGGTCGGCGTCTCGTGCCCCCATCAGACCTCAGGTCGGCGTCTCATGCCCCCATCAGACCTCAGGTCGGCGTCTCGTGCCCCCATCAGACCTCAGGTCGGCGTCTCGTGCCCCCATCAGACCTCAGGTCGGCGTCTCGTGCCCCCATCAGACCTCAGGTCGGCGTCTCGTGCCCCCATCAGACCTCAGGTCGGCGTCTCGTGCCCCCATCAGACCTCAGTTCGGCATCTCGTTCCCCCATCAGACCTCAGGTCGGCGTCTCGTGCCCCCATCAGACCTCAGGTCGGCGTCTCGTGCCCCCATCAGACCTCAGGTCGGCGTCTCATGCCCCCATCAGACCTCAGGTCGGCGTCTCGTGCCCCCATCAGACCTCAGGTCGGCGTCTTGTGCCCCATCAGACCTCAGATCGGTGTCTTGTGCCCCCATCAGACCTCAGGTCGGTGTCTTGTGCCCCCATCAGACCTCAGGTCAGCGTCTTGTGCCCCATCAGACCTCAGATCAGGGTCTTCCCCCCCCATTAGACCTCAGGTTGGCGTCTTGTGCCCCCATCAGACCTACATCCCCCAGGTTGCAATGCAGAAGTACAGAAGATGACCTTATTCAATAATGACCCAGAGCTGGAGATGAAAATACAAGCAAAATGACCCTTCAGACTGGGCTGGCTGGGGCAAGTTACTTACTGCACCGCGTTGCTGGGCTGCTGTCGCTGCACCTGCCACTAAGATGGCACCGCCTCAGTCTTCATCTTGCGCTTCAGCTGTCTCCTCCTCTGCTGGTGGCGGTGGGAAGGAGGAGACAGCTGAAGCGTGGCAAGGAGGTAGGCGGCACCCGCTGAGCCCCGGAGAAGACTGTGGCTGGGCACTGTTAAAGGGCAGTGGGGTGAGTGAGGACTCGGAGCCGGCATTAAAGCGGCTCAGTGGGACGGGACTCGGGAGGGAGCAGCAAAAATAAAAAATGAATTAAAAAAAAAAGCCAGCGGCTGAGTGGGCCCCCCGAGGAGCTCAGGGCCCCGGCACATGCCCGGGTTTGCCGGGTGCTGACGCCGGCCCTGTGCCCGGGCCCCCCACAGCAGGTTCTGCGCCCAGGCCCCCCACAGCAGGTTCTGCTGTACCCCCCTGATGGCGGCCCTGGCCGGGACCATGGGAGCGCGCATAGGCCAACATTTTTCCTATAGTGTGCAAGCACGGCCACGATGCTGGATTGCAGGGTGGTCATAACCATGGATGCGAGCAGTGTATAATGTGATGGAAAAATGAATCCAGCCAGCAAAAGAAGCAATATGGGTAATAGCGATACATTAGTAAGTGCCTTGTATTAACTTCCTCTACATGATAAATGCCATTTTCTGAAGTAATACAACTAGAGATGAGCGAATCTATTCGCCGCTTCGTAGATTCGTATAGAATCTTGGGAATTTTCTTCTCCGGTCCATGGGACTTTCTCTGGAGTTCCGGAGTTCTCAAGCGAATCTGAATTTTGTCGGATTTGCTTCGTATTATTTGTAAACGTAAGCAAAAATTTGACCGCTAACTATACGTAACATACTATGAAACGTAAGTAAATTTACGCGTTCTGCGTACGGACCCCTCAGAACTGGAAAAAAACAATAGTACGCTAAGGATTCATACGCACTTTTGTATGCTCATGCGTACGTGTTCATATAAGTTGCATACCTTTAACAAGTGTACGTTCATTATTAGTGTGCAAATGTTCGCAAAACACCACATAATAACGTATAATTTGTACGCAGCTTCGTCAAATAGATTCGTATTTGTTTGAATCTTGTGAAAACTTTGACAAATATTTGGCGAAGCAAATTTTGGATGATTCGCTCATCTCTAAATACAACCCCTTTAACATGTTCAAACATCAACTTCAACAGTATGCAGATAAGTCACAGTGTTATATGAGGAGGTTGCGCTGGTGCAAAATACTGATAAACAGCCATTAATAGATGTATTATCCATGAAGGGTGGCTGCTTAGAATTATATTTGCACATAGATAATAATCAAGAATAATATAGGCTGCCAGTCACACAGTTGGGTGTAGTGAAAGTACAGTGCAAAGCAAAGCAGGGTAGAGCTCAAGATGGGCTTATAGACTTCTATGACGAATCAAAAGATTTGTGAAAGTGCAGACTGCACATGTGATTCTAGTAGTTTTGCCCGCTGCTGGAGGGCAGAGGGAGGTCAACAGATCCAGATCATTGGACTAGAACCAGCGACAGCAGCAATGGAAGAAAAGTAGCGTCTGTGCACGTCTGGGGAGGTGGGGCAGTGGTGGGCACAAGCTGTCAACATTACCACCCCCCCTTCTTACACCCTCTTTTCTTTGGTGAAGACTGTGCAAAACATTTTCAGAAGAGCAGGAGCATTGAAGGCGAATTCTGCTTAGATTGCTATCGCCTGTCTACAGAATAGGGGATAACTACTAGATCAGAGGGGTCCTACCGCTGCAACCCCCACTAATCACAAGAACAGGAACCCCATACCCCTCCAGCCCCCCTGATATTAACATGTGCATGGCTGCTCCATTCATTTCCATGGGACTTTCTCTGGAGTTCTCATAGAAATAAGTGGAGCAGCTGCACGCATGCAGACTGCCCACTCCATTCATTTCAAAGGGGCTGCAGGTGGTACAGGACGTTCTTGTGATCGGTGGGGGTCCCATTAGTAGGACCCCCACCAATCTAATAGTTATCCTCTATCCCCTGGATAGGTGGATAACTTAATCTAACCACAATACCCCTTTAACGTTCTCATCAGGCCCCCAAGATCTTTGTTCTGGCCAAAACTCTTCCAGTCCACCAGGTAAAAAGTCTTGCCTCTGATTTTTTGATATGATATGCTCCTGACTTTAAATTCATCCTCAGCATTGACAGGAACAGATATGGATACAGAGGGTTTGGTGTAGTGGCCCAAATATGGATAAAACCTGTGCTAAAACAGCCATTTTACAGTCACTTTGCCTCACAAAAAGTGTAATACCAAGCGGCCAAAAAGTCATATGTACTCCAAAATGCCTGATATCAATCCCGTCACCTAATCCCACAAAAAAGGAGCTTCTACACAAGATTGGCAGAAATATAAAAAAATATGGCTTTTGAAAAATGGGAACACAAAACAAGATTTTTTCTTTTTAAAATGCTTTTACTTTGTAAACCGTTAAAAAAAAGACATCTTAGGTATCGCTTTGTCCGTAATGACCTGCTGTATGAAATAATCACATAATCTACCCCGCAGGTGAATTCCTAAAAAAAAAATAAAATCTGTGCTAAAACAGCCATTTTACAGTCACTTTGCCTCACAAAAAGTGTAATACCAAGCGGCCAAAAAGTCATATGTACTCCAAAATGCCTGGTATCAATCAAATCATCACCTCATCCCGCAAAAAAAGGAGCCTCTACACAAGATTGGCAGAAATATTAAAAAAAATATGGCTTTCAGAAAATGTAGGCACACATACCTTCCCTTCATTCTCTATCTAATCACCGTCACAATTACAGTGGTGAGCAGGTATAGTTACAACTATGGCATCTCCATTCACTAGAACAGGAAGGAGCTGTCCCATAGGAATGAATGGGACAGCTGAGGTGTAATTACACTTGCTCACTGCTGCACTTGCGATGGTGAGAAAGTGAACAAGCACAGCCTTCTCTTTAAACAGCTGCTCAATGGGGGTGGTGGGAGTGAGACCTCAACTGATCTGATATTGATGACCTGTCCTTGTTCTTTCACCATCCATTAACCCCTTCAACCGACAGCCAGTTTGGACCAAATGCCGGAGCCCCATTTTTCAAATCTGACATGTCTCACTTTATGTGGTGATAACTTTAGAACGCTTTTACTTATCCGGGCCATTCTGAGATTGTTTTCTCGTCACATATTGTACTTCATGACAGTGGTAAATTTGAGTCAAAATATTTCATTCTTATTTATAAAAAAATACCAAATTTACCAAAAATTTAGAAAAATTTCCAAATTTCCAAATGTCAATTTCTCTACTTTTAAAATACATAGTAATACTTCCAAAAATAGTTATTACTTTACATTCCCTATGTGTCTTCTTCAGGTTTGGATCATTTTGAAAATTACATTTTATTTTTTTGGGACGTTAGAAGGCTTAGAAATTTAGAAGCAAATCTTGACATTTTTCACAAAATTTCCAAAACCCACTTTTTAAGAACCAGTTCAGGTCTGAAGTCACTTTGTGAGACTTTCATCATAGAAACCACCCAAAAATGACCCCATTTTAGAAACTACACCCCTCAAGGTATTCAAAACTGATTTTACAAACGTTATTAACCCTTTAGGTGTTCCACAAGAATTAAAGAAAAATGTAGCCAAAATTTCCAAATTTCACTTTTTTGGCAGATTTTCCATTTAAATCATTTTAGTCCGAGAATAAAGCAAGGGTTAACTGCCAAACAAAACTCAATAATTATTACCCTGATTCTGTAGTTTACAGAAATGCCCCATTTGTCATCGTAAACTGCTGTACAGGCACACGGCACGGCGCAGAAGGAAAGGAACGCCAGGGCAGATTTCACTGGAAAAAGTTTAAGTTTCCATGTCAGATTTGATGCACCCCTAGAGTAGGAAACTCCAAAAAACTGACCCCATTTTGGAAACTACGGGATAAGTTGGCAGTTTTGTTAGTACTATTCTAGGGTACATGCGATTTTTGGTACCTTTATATTACACTTTTTGTGAGGCAAGGTAACAAAAACTAGCAGTTTTGGCATAGTTTTTATTTTTTGTTATTTACAACATTCATCTGACAGGTTATATCGTGTGATATTTTTATAGAGCAGGTCGTTACGGACGCGGCAATATCAATTATGTATACTTTTTTTTATTTATTTAAGTTTTACACAATATTTTTGAAGCACAAAAAAAAATCATGTTTTAATGTCTCCATAGTCAGAGAGCTGTAGTTTTTTTATTTTTTGGACGATTGTCTCAGGTAGGGGCTCATTTTTTGCAGGACGAGATGACGGTTAGATTAGTACTATTTTTTGGGGCATATGCTTTTTTGATCGCTTGGTATTACATTTTTTGTGAAGAAATGTGACAAAAAATGGCTTTTTTAGACAGTTTTTATTTTTTATTTTTTACGGTGTTCACCTGAGGGGAGAGATCATGTGATATTTTTGTAGAGCAGGTTGTTACGGACGTGTCGATACCTAACATGTATACTTATTTTTATTTATTTAAGTTTTACACAATAATATCATTTTTGAAACAAAAAAATCATGTTTTAGTATCTCCATAGTCAGAGAGCTGTAGTTTTTTTATTTTTTGGGCGATTGTCTCAGGTAGGGGCTCATTTTTTGCGGGACGAGATGACGGTTAGATTGGTACTATTTTGGGGGGCATACGCTTTTTTGATCGCTTGGTATTAAATTTTTTGTGATGAAATGTGATAAAAAATGGCTTTTTTTAGACAGTTTTTATTTTTTATTTTTTACGGTGTTCACCTGAGGGGAGAGATCATGTGATATTTTTGTAGAGCAGGTTGTTACGGACGTGTCGATACCTAACATGTATACTTATTTTTATTTATTTAAGTTTTACACAATAATATCATTTTTGAAACAAAAAAAATCATGTTTCAGTATCTCCATAGTCAGAGAGCTGTAGTTTTTTTATTTTTTGGGCGATTGTCTCAGGTAGGGGCTCATTTTTTGCGGGACGAGATGACGGTTTGATTGGTACCATTTTGGGGTAAATACGCCTTTTTGATCGCCTGCTAATACACTTTTTGTGTGGCAAGGTGACAGAAAATGGCTGTTTTGGTATAGTTTTTTTTTTTAAAAATTTTTGCGTACAGCTGGCGGGGTGGACCATGTGACGCTTTTATAGAGCCCGTCGATACGGACGCGGCGATACCTAATATGTGTACTTTTTCTTTTTTTTTACTTTATTTGGGGAAAAAGGGCGCTTTTTTAACTTTTTTTAAACTTTATTTTTTTTACTTTTTTACACTTTTTTTTACTTTCTTTTCACACTTTTCTTTTTTACTTTTTACATTTTTTTTAAACTTTATCAAGACCCATTTGGATCTTGAAGATCCAGTGGGCTTGATGGCTATACAGTGCATTGCAATAGCCATCTATTGCAATGCACTGTATCAGTGCTACACTAAGGCTGATCAGACCCTGAGGGTCTAATCAGCCTTAGCTACATGGCAACCAGGACGCTTTTTGTGAAGCGTCTGGTTGCCATGGTAACCATCGGGCCGCTGCCACTGCAGCAGCGGCGGCCCGATGGAAGAGAGAGGGAGCTCCCTCCCTCTTAACCCCATGGATGCTGCGGGCGGCTACTGACCGCAGCATCTATGGGGTTAAACAGCTGAAATCGGTGCCAGCACCGATTTCAGCTGTTAGCAGCAGTGTGAGCTGTAATTACAGCTCACACTCTCTGCTGATGGCAGCGGCTCCGATCCTGAGCCGCTGCCATCATACAATACAAAGCAGGAGGGGGGGCAACGGAGGCACCAGGGGGGCACTACAAGGAGGGGGCACTACAAGGGGGGGCACTACAAGAAGGGGGCTATGTGGGGGCACAGAGGACTTACCTGGTTTCAGGCTGCGATCTCTCTCCAGAGTGGAGATCGCAGCCTGAAACCGGCATTTTAATACTGAAGCGCTCCGATTGGTTAGTCTGCAGAGACTAACCAATCGGAGCGCTTGCTGGCAAGGGACCACTCTGATTGGTCCCTTGCCGGCTTCCCCGACGTCTCTGCTCTCCGGGAGAGCGGAGACTCCGGGGCTGTGACACTTTATAGTGTCACAGTCCCGGTAAGCAGTTTGGACGTAACTGCACGTCCAAATGCAGCAACTTACTTGCACTTTGGACGTACAGTTACGTCCAAATGCGCCAAAGGGTTAAGAGAGTGTTCTATGTCTGTATGTACTATATATAGGGTCAAGTCACAACAAAGACTAGGAAAGACCTGCTTGTCTAAAGATAGCCAAACGAAGAACAAAATGTAAGTAAAATAGATAAATAGTAACAGAGTTTATAAGTAACATACTTTATAAGGCCGAAAAAAAGACATAGGACCTCCTCCTTGTCTTCAGTCAGTGATGACAGCTATCTCTGTATACACAGTCATAGAGGGAAGACTGTCATCACTGATAGGACCTCCTCCTTGTCTTCAGTCAGTGATGACAGCTATCTCTGTATACACAGTCATACAGGGAAGACTGTCATCACTGATAGGACCTCCTCCTTGTCTTCAGTCAGTAATGACAGCTTTTTCTGTATACACAGTCATAGAGGAAAGGCTGTCATCACTGATAGGACCGTCTCCTTGTCTTCAGTCAGTGATTGACAGCTATCTCTGTATACACAGTCATAGAGGGAAGACTGTCATCACTGATAGGACCGTCTCCTTATCTTCAGTCAGTAATGACAGCTATCTCTGTATACACAGTCATAGAGGGAAGACTGTCATCACTGATAGGACCTCCTCCTTGTCTTCAGTCAGTGATGACAGCTATCTCTGTATACACAGTCATAGAGGGAAGACTGTCATCACTGATAGGACCTCCTCCTTGTCTTCAGTCAGTAATGACAGCTTTCTCTGTATACACAGTCATAGAGGAAAGGCTGTCATCACTGATAGGACCGTCTCCTTGTCTTCAGTCAGTGATTGACAGCTATCTCTGTATACACAGTCATAGAGGGAAGACTGTCATCACTGATAGGACCGTCTCCTTATCTTCAGTCAGTAATGACAGCTATCTCTGTATACACAGTCATAGAGGGAAGACTGTCATCACTGATAGGACCTCCTCCTTGTCAATGATGGCAGCTATCTCTGTATACATAGTCATCACTGTTAGGACCTCCTCCTTGTCTTCAGTCAGTGATGGCAGCTATCTCTGTATACACAGTCATAGAGGAAAGACTGTCAATCACTGATAGGACCTCCTCCTTGTCTTCAGTCAGTGATTGACAGCTATTTCTGTATACACAGTCATAGAGGGAAGACTGTCATCACTGATAGGACCGTCTCCTTGTCTTCAGTCAGTAATGACAGCTATCTCTGTATACACCATCATAGAGGAATCGTTTTCCACAAAACTATATACATATGATATCAGTCTGATCAGCAACACCTGCTCGATAACATGCTGCCTGTTGCTTGCATTCTATTTTCATGGTGACAGATTCCCTTTAAATTTTCAATCGATAAAAACTGTTATTTCAAACAAATTAAATATTTCAGTATATTTAAATAACGGTTTTTATGGTTTCTTGGGGGAGGGGGGATGCCAGAGAAAGTACCAGCCCAAGGGAGCAAGGAGACCCAGTCATATTGTCTAAAAGAGACAAAAAGACACAGATAGTTCTCCAGAATCTGGTTGACTCTCTCCTCCTGTCAATTGAACTGATGATGGTAGACAGAAGAGAAGTCCAGGTTAACCACCAACAACCTACCTACTGATCTCCAGAACCTTGAGGTGAATTATACTCTACTGCGGTCTAGGAAGACCGTTTAAAAAAAAACATTGTATGGTAGAAAACAGTCCAAGCAAGGTGATGAGATGCTCCATTTTTGAGAAATGGTCCACAACCTCTGAAATTATCATGTATGCAGAGAAGGGAGCATGATTCGTTATGAAGTCCATCACAAGTTGTTGCCATGGAGTATTGGGTATCGATAAACAAAGAAGTAGTCCAGTAGACCTCTGTCTGGGAGACTTGTCTTGAGTGTAATAAACATAGGCAGTGACAAAATCCTGGACATCCAGGAGAGTAGGCGAGGAATAGTTAGTTTAGATGAGCTCAGTGGTCTTACAAATCCCTGGATGACCAGCCACATTAGACTCATGTCTCCAGGTGAGGAACATATGTTCTCCCTGAACGTCTTTACCGTCTTCAGGACTGAGCTTTTTTTCACCCTATGGATAAGGCCACATTTTGGAAATTTGATATGTGTCACTTTATGTGGTAATAACTTTGGAACACTTTTAGTTTTCCAACCAATTCTGAGATGTTTTCTCATGACACATCATAATTTATGTTATTGGTAAATTTGAGTTGTTAAGTTTTACCTTTATTAAAAAAAATCCAAAAGTTACCCAAAATTTGGAAATTGTTTCAAAATTTCAAATTCTCTGCTTTTAAGACAGATAATGATACCTCATAAAATAGTGTGAGACAGTGACTGGAGAAGTAGTAGAAAGTCGCTATATTTCGCCTAGGTTTCTCTCATATACAATGTACTAGACTACAGGAATTGGATATCTCAACTAGGAAACCTGGGTGAGAAATCAGAAATCCAGGAAAGATAGGTTTCCTTAGCAAAACATAGTTTGCTGAGGACATTGGTTATTGGTGTTGCTGGGCCTGGATTTTTATGGAATGAGGAGCAGGTTGGCAGTGGGGCTCCTCATTCCCTTCCTGTCCAAAATAGGTTTTCTATATCGCTCTCCACCAGGTGATGGATCTCAGCTCATTACTAGGATAGAAAGATCTGCAGTATTGGCATGTGTGGGTGGGGAACTGGTTAAACATACTGTCTTTCACCATTTGCTGCAGAAGTCTGCTAAAGACAACAAAGGACACTGTAAGTTTGCTCTGTGTTGTGCCGTGTGGCTGGTAGTAAGCCGCCCCTATAGAAAGGGTGATCTTGTGTTTAGTTAGTTGCTCAGCCGAACAGGAATTTATTTTTGTGTTTGTGCCTGAATGTAAAGGCGCTATTATTTTGCTTGTGTGTGTAAATAAAGAAAACAGGCAAGTCCCTGTGTGAACTGTGCCGTGGTGTCACTGTCTCTGACTGCTGTGCCTAGCACTATTGAGCTGACCCCCCACAATAGTTATTACTTAACATTCCCCATTGTCAACTTTAGGTTAGCATCAATGTGTAACTGCTATTTTTTTTTTAGGATGTTAGAAGGCTTAGAAATTTAGACACAAATTTTATAATTAAGAAAATCCCTAAACCCATGTTTTAAAGGACCAGTTCAGTTTTGAAGTCACTTTGTGGGGATTACATAAGATAAACCACCCATAAATTACCCCATTTTTGACACTACATGCCTCAAATTTTTCAAAAGGGAATTTAGAAACTGAGTTAACCCTTTAGGTGTCCCACACAAATTTAAGGAAAAGAAACACTTGGCTGTAAAAATGAAAAAAAAAAATACATATTTTACACAAAAATATAACTTTAGGCCCAAATTGTTCATTTTAACAAAGGGTAACAGGAGAAAATGTACTCCACGTTTTGTTACCTATTTTCTTCTGAATATGACAACTCCCCATATGTATGTGGTTATAAACTGCCATATAGTTTACCATCACAGTGCTCAGAAGGGAAAGAGCTTCATATGGTTTTTGGAGGGCAGATTTTGCTGAAATGGTTTTTGCATGCCATGTCATATTTGAGACCCTGAGCTACCCCTAGAAAGGAAACCACCAAAAAGTGATGCCATTTTGCAAACTACACCCCTCAAGGCATTCATTGAGGGTAGGGATGAGCGAACTTTTGAAAAGTTCGGTTCGCTTCGCTTCGGCGAACTTTCATGAAGTTCGGATTCGTACGAACCGAACCTAAAACGAACCTTGCTATAACGGCTGAATAATTGCTGCTACAATAATGGGAGTCTGATAGGGTATAGTTTCGTTTACTTGCAGTTGCTATTACAATGAAAAAAGTGGAAAAAATCCAAGTGACTTCAACAACGGCGACGCAAAATATACGCATATTTGAGAATTTACACTAATGCGTACGCTAATGCGAACATTCCCGCACAAATAACGAACATACAGTCTAGTGTTGTCAAAGGTACGCTACTTAACTGAATGAATATGTACGCATTAGCGTACTCATACACTGCGTCTGCGAACATTCCTACTCAAGTAACGAACATACAGTCTAGCGTTGTCAAAGGTACGCTACTTAACTGAATATGTACGCATTAGCATACAAATACACTGCGTCTGCGAACATTCCTACTCAAGTAACGAACATACAGTCTAGTGTTGTCAAAGGTACGCTACTTAACTGAATATGTACGCATTAGCGTACTCATACACTGCGTCTGCGAACATTCCTACTCAAGTAACGAACATACAGTCTAGCGTTGTCAAAGGTACGCTACTTAACTGAATATGTACGCATTAGCGTACGCATACACTGCGTCTGCGAACATTCCTACTCAAGTAACGAACATACAGTCTAGCGTTGTCAAAGGTACGCTACTTAACTGAATATGTACGCATTAGCGTACGCATACACTGCGTCTGTGAACATTCCTACTCAAGTAACAAACATACAGTCTAGCGTTGTCAAAGGTACGCTACTTAATAATGTACACTAATGCGTACGCTAATGCGTATGAATTCATAAAATGCGTGTACACATTAGTGAACATTATCAAATATGCGTATATTTAGGGTATGGAATATGGCATATTCCATACCCTAAATATACGCATATTTGAGAATGTTCGCTAATGTGTACGCATTTTATGAATTCATACGCATTAGTGTACGCATTAGCGTACATTCTCAAATATGCGTATATTTTGCGTCGCCGTTATTTTAACCAGATACGTTACGAACTTTCTCAAAATTCGGTTCGGTGACGAACCGAATTTTGGGGAAATTTCGTAACGAATCTGGTTCATTACAGTTCGGTTCGCTCATCCCTAATTGAGGGGTCTGGTAAGTGTAATGATTCAACAAGTGTTTCATAGAATATAGAAACACTTGACTGTGGAAATGAAAAAAATATTTTTTTATCCAATAAAATATTGCATTTTCTCAAGGAGTAACAGGAGAAAATGCACCCCACAACTAGTTAAGCATTTTTTCCTGAATATGGAAACACCTCATTTGTGATCTTAAACTGCTGTTTGGGGACATGGCAGCATTCAGAAGGGAAGGAACAACATATAGATTTTCTAACATGGAATTTGCCTAAATTATTTTTAGGGGCCAAAACTTTTTTATTTTTTTGTTCACTGAGCTGTGTGAGGACAAGCTTTAGTTTTATTTGTACCATTTTGGGGTACATATGACTTTTTTGATCACTGGGCAAATTTGCAAGTCTGTCAGTGTTTTTATTTTTATGGGGTTCTCCATGCTTTATCTCTTAATCTCTTAATAATATAAAAATGAATTTCTGTCTGTCTGTCTGTCTGTCTGTCTGTTCTCTATGCGCGACCAAACTACTGGACTGATTTTCACCAAATTCGGCACACAGGTACATCAGGTGTCCGGGAAGGTTTTAGACCAGGTCTCATCTCTCTAGGACGTACCGTTCCCGAGATATTCCCAAAATATGATCTCCATTAGCCAACATTACAACTGGGAGCTTTGGTTTTAAACTCCAACTGCCATTCTCTGCAAAGGCCACACAGGGAGGGCAGGTTTCCATAACAACCAGGTAATTATCAGCAGCTGAGGATCTCATCCATTTCTATTTACTGACACTGTTAAAGGTATTCCGGTTACCATAAATATAACTTATGTTTTTTTCTATTACTACAGTTCAGTAGTAATAAAAGATGTTTTCCTCCACTGCTGCCTATTGCGTTGGCTCATAAATAAGCATGGTATTGACCTTTAATTCAGGCCACCCTAAAAGAAGTACTTAAAACCCCCGCCCCAGGTCTCACTAAGCCACACCCCCAACTCTGTCAGGCCACACCCCCTTTCACTCCGCAGCCAACAGAGATTGAAAAAATAAAGGTAAAAATCAACTTCTGTCAGCTGCAGGGATGGGTGGGAGGTTGACTTTCTTTCTGCAACAACACACACAAACATTAAATAAAATAGATTAAATCCACCCATGCGAAGCGTCTTGCTAATCCACGCCCCGACTCTGTCAGGTCACGCCCCTCCACTCCGCAGCCAACGGGAATTGAAAAAATGAAGGTAAAAATAAACTTCTGTTTGCTGCAGGGGTGGGAGGGTGAATTTCTCTCTGCAACGACACACAAAAATTTTAGATGAAATAGACTAATTATAGACTACAACCGTTCGAAGCCTTTTGCTAAGCCACGCCCCGTCTCTGTCAGGCCACGCCCCCTCTCACTCCGCAGCCATTCTGCAACGACACACAGAAACATTAAATGAAATAGATTAAATGCACCTATGCGAAGCGCTTTGCTAAGCCACGCCCCGACTCTGTAAGGCCACGCCCCCTCCCACTCCGCAGCCAACAGGGATTGAAAAAATAAAGGTAAAAATCAACTTCTGTCAGCTGCAGGGATGGGTGGGAGGTTGACTTTCTTTCTGCAACGACACACAGAAACATTAAATGAAATAGATTAAATACACCCATGTGAAGCGTCTTGCTAATCCACGCCCCCGACTCTGTCAGGTTACGCCCCCTCCCACTCCGCAGCCAATGGGGATTGAAAAAATAAAGGTAAAAATAAACTTCTGTTTGCTGCAGGGGTGGGAGGGTGAATTTCTCTCTGCAACGACACACAAAAATTTTAGATAAAATAGACTAATTATAGACTACAACTGTTCGAATCGTTTTGCTAAGTCACGCCCCCAACTCTGTCAGACCACGCCCCCTCTCACTCTGCAGCCATTCTGCAACGACACACAGAAACATTAAATGAAATAGATTAAATCACCTATGCGAAGCGCTTTGTTAAGCCACGCCCCCAACTGTGTCAGGTCACGCCCCCTCCTACTCCGCAGCCAACAGGGATTGAAAAAATGAAGGGAAAAATAAACTTCTGTCAACTGCAGGGGTGGGAGGGTGAATTTCTCTCTGCAATGACACACAAAATTTTAGATGAAATAGACTAATTTCAGACTACAACCGTTCGAAGCATCTTGATAATCCACACCCCCAACTCTGCCAGGCCATGCCCCCTCCCACTCCGTAGGCAACGGGGATTGAAAAAAATCAGCTGCAGGGGTGGGAGGGTGAATTTCTCTCTGCAATGACACACAAAAATCGTAGATGAAATTGACTAATTTTAGACTACGACCATTCAGTACTAATAAAAGATGTTTTTTCCACTGCTACCCATTGCAGGTCCCCATAAATTACCATGTCATCGACCTGTAATTCATGCCACTCTGACCCCCGCCCCAGATCTCGCGAAACCACGCTCCGACTCTGTCAGGCCACGCCCCCTCCCACTCCGCAGCCAACGGGGATTGAAAAAATGAAGGTAAAAATCAACTTCTGTCAGCTGCAGGGGCGGGAGGGAGGTTGGATTTCTTTCTGCAACAACATACAGAAACATTAAATGAAATAGATTAAATATACCCGTGCAAAGCAATGTTTTCTTCCACTGTTACCCATGGCGTGTCCTCATAAATTACCATGGCATCGACCTGTAATTCTGGCCACCATCAAAAGAAGGACTTAAAACCCCGCCCTAGGTCTTTCAATGTCACGCCCCCGACTCAGTCAGGCCATGACCCCTCCCACTCCGCAGCCAATGGAGATTGAACAATTGAAGGTAAAAATCAACATCTGTCAGCTGCAGGGATGGGAGGGAGGATGACTTTCTCTCTGCAACGACACACACAAACATTAAATGAAATAGATTAAATATACCCGCGCAAAGCAATGTTTTCTTCCACTGCTACCCATTGTGTTTCTTCAAATTACCATGGCATTAACCTATAATTCAGGCCACCCTGAAATGAAGGACTTAACCCCCCCCCGTGTCCCATTAAACCACACCCCCTCCACTCCGCAGCCAATAGGGATTGAAAAAATGAAGGTAAAAATCACCTCCTGTCAGCTACATTGACTTTCTCTCTGCAACGACACACAGAAACATTAAATAAATAGATGAAATATACCCAGGCGAAGCCGGGTCTTTCTGCTAGTATATTATATAATAACTTTATGTTGTTGGTCGATATGGTTACAGTACTACCATATTTATATACTTTTTTAATGTTTTGCTTATTTTCAGCATATTTCTTTTAAAATTAAAAATAAATTATATTTTGAATCACCACATCCATAACATTTTTATTTTTTCACCAATGTAGCAGTCTAAGGGCTTGATTTTTGCAGGACTGGTTGCAGTTTTTATTGGTACACTTTTTGGGGTAAGTATGCCTTTTTGATCACGTTTTATAACACTTTTTGGGAGGTGAGGGGCAAAAATTGCAAATCTGTCAGTGTTTTTAAATTTTTATGAAGTTCTCCATTTGGTATATATTATACGATAACTTTATACTGATACTGTTATGGTGATACCACATTTACTCATATAGTTCTTTCATGTTTTACACGTTTTTCAGCGTAAAATAAAATTTAAAAAAGTTATATATTTTGCATGACCACATACTAACATCGATAACATTTTTATTTTTCCGCCAACTTAGCTAAAGTTTTTTTTTTTTGCTTTATGGGCTGAGGTTTTTATTGGTACCATTTTGGGGTACATATGAGACTTTTTTGATCACTTTTTATACCATTTGGGGGGAGGGGGGATGAGTTGGGCAAAACTTGCAATTCCATCATTGTTTTTCTTTTTTTTGTGGTGTTCACTGTGCAGGATAAGTAACATAATCCTTTTATAGATCAGGTTGCTACGGACATGGCAACATGTGTAATGTATTTTATTTTTTTATATTTTTAACCAATTATAAAGGTGCGAATATAGGAAAATACTATATTTTTAATTGAAATTTGTATTCACTTTTTTTTTTAACGTTTTTCACTTTTTAAACTCTTTTTGTACTTAGACTCATTTGGTTCTTGTAAATCCAGTGGGTTTGATGGCTGTACAATGCATTGCAATAGTGTATTGCCGTGTATTATCAGCCTGTTGCTGACACTGAGCCTGATCAGTCTCTTGTCTCTGGCAGGACCTTTCAGGCTTAGGGTACATGGCAAGCCAGGAGACTATTGTAAGGTTTCTGGTTGCCATAGTAACCATCGGGACACTGCCAATGCAGTGCAGCAGCCCAATGGGAGAAGGAGGGAGTTCCCTCCCTCTGTTAACTCCTTTCATACAGCAGTCTCTACGGGCCACAGCATGGAAGGGGTTAAATGGCCGGGATAGATGCCAGCACCAATGTCAGCCACTGCAGCAAAGTGTTAGCTATATAATACAGCAGACACTTGCTGCTATGGCTGTGCAGCCATCCTGAACTGGCAGCTACAGTGGGACATTGGGGGCTGCATTACAATCCTCTGATTCGCTAGTCTGTACAGACTAGCGAATCAGAGCGATCACTGGCTCAGCACTGCCCTCATTGGTTTTGGGGAGGTTAACTGAGATCCCTGGCTGTGCGTAAAAGCCACAATCTCAGCACTATCACCATGTATATAGGCATGGTGACAGTTTAGTGCCTTGACGAGTATATTTGTCATGCAGCACTAAGTAGCAGTGTTCCATGACGAATATACTCGGCAAATAGTGATAAGGGGTTTAAGAGGACCTGTCACAGAAAAATGTAATGTTGTAGAGCAGGACAAGTTGAGTAGATTGATATATATATATATATATATATATATATATATATATATTGTAGGAAATGATTTGTTAAGACCTATAATTTATACATTTATATCTTTGCTTTTTTCACGGCCTGTAAAACCTATTGGTACAGGGAGAGGTGTTATCAATGATTGACAGCATTGTGTGTATAAGTGTGCATACAGAGATAGAGAGCGACGAGTCGGGGGGCAAAAGGCCCTCCCGGTGAGGAGCCATAAGGGGGGTCTCTGCGATCCCCACGGGAGCAGTTTGTAAGGTTTAGGGGTGCAGGGTTGTAGGATAGTTTTTATAAGTGCATGGGCAGCTGGTGGGACAAGATGGCGCTGAGTGAGGGAGGGGGAGGCCAGGTTTCAGCAGGGAGCTTAGTTAGAACAATAGGTGGGCTAGTTTCGGCGTGAAGAAAAGGGGGAGGGGCTAGGATTCGGCGGGAAAAAAGGGGGCGGAGTTACGGGTATAAATAGGACAGGTGAGAGCAGGTAGGCAAGAAGATTTTTTGGATTCCTGCTGCTCCTCCGATGCTACAAGAAGACGCCATGAGCCAGCTGATTGTGGACGCCAGCCTGCCCCAGAGGATGGAAGGAGAATCGGCCAGGAAGAAGCTGCGGCGCGCGGTGAAGGTCCCCTGAGATTCCGGGATGCAACTTCATCTGGTAGGTCTTTCAAGGGGCTTAGGTCCCGACCCTCTCCCTCCTTCCAACCCGCTCCTCCTCCCCCCCCTGCTCCGTCCTCCTCTATGCTTTCCTCCGCTCCCTCCGCTCCATGCGCCCCTCCTCCTGCGCTTTCCTCACCTGCTTCTCTTTCCCTCTCCCTTCCTCCTGCCTCCTCTCCGTCCTCCATTCCCCCTGGTTCTGTGGCTGGTCATGTATCTGCCGGGAGCTCCGGGGAGCGGGCAGCCGCATGCAGCGCCGGAGCTCCTGAACTTCCGGTCGGCGGTCGCGTACTTCCGGTTTTTCCGGGCCACGTGACCGCTGACTCGGACTCGTCGGCGCAGGCCCCCCAGCCTCCCCCTGGTCTTGGTGGGGTATTTCAGGTGGGTGGGTCATCAGATGGGCCCCTTGAGAGCGCTGACCCCTCGGCGGTTGCGAGGGGGGTCGGCGCTCCGGCTGGTTTCCTTTGGGGACACGGGCAGACGCCATCTCTAGTGCCGTGTCCCCTGAGGGGTTTACGACGTCTCTACCCCCAGGCTCGGCTCTCCCTGGTGATGGAGGGCGTACCAGGCCCCCTAGGAGCTTGGGGGAGGCGGGGCCAGGTCCTGCATTGCCTCCAGTGATTCCCTCATATAGTGGGGCCATAGAGAATGGGGGTTGCCCTAGTTCTGCTGCTCAGGCCACTATTCAGGCTGCACAGGTGCTTGCCCCTGATGCCCAGGTTCCTGGCTCCGGTGTTCAGACTCATAGCTATGTTTTTCAGGCCCCTGGCGCTGCTGTCCGGGCCCTGAGTAGCCCTGCCCAGCCGGTCATAGGCCACATTCCCTCGTTTCCTGGTGTTGTTAACCCATGTCAGTGGAATTTTCCCTCCGGCCCAGTAGCTATGGGGCCTGGGAGTTCTTCGCCAGGTCCCTGGGCAAGTTCTGTTCCCTGGTTCCAGGGCACCCCTCTTTTGCAGCCTGGCTCTGCGTTTAGTTTTCCTCAGCTACCTGGGGCTCAGTCTCAGGCCTTACTGCTTCAAGCATACCAGAGCATGTATCCATACATGGGTATTCAACCTCCGTTTAGTGTCATTGGGCCGCAGGCGAGTAATAATATAAGTGCAGCGGCTACTCAGCAACCACCTAGCACTAGTTGGACGCGCCCTGGATCTGTTGTGGACGGAAGCTGGCCCTCTGTTTGTAATTCCAGGGCTCCGGAACGGGATCAGGATAAGGAAGTGGCAGCGCTCCCTTCCCAGGAGACAGCATCCTCATCTCAGGAATCGGGATCCACATCATTGACTGCAGCAACCGAGCAGGCACAGGCGTCTGCCAGGAACGACGACCAGCTGGGTGAGTCGTCCTCTGATTCATCAGGGGATGAGACATCAGAGAACGAAGGGGAAGGGGGTATCCTTAAAACATTTAAGAAGTGCGTAAGGTTACTTAAAAAGAAAGATAGGGAGCACAGTAAAGTCATGAGCGAGGGGCTCGGTTTGCAGAAGGGGGCATTACTAGGGGTGGGGGACACCTATGCTTGCTCCCTTTCCCCTACATATTCCCATGTGCCCAAGAAATTGGTAAAAAGAACCAGGGAGGGGAAGTTTGTAGATGTTTTTGACCTTACTAGGGAGGCAGTGTCAGATAGAGAAGACAAGAAAGAGGGAAGGGACGTTAGGAGAAAGTCTATAATGGAATGGGTGAGGGGCTTCGTGGTTTATGCAAGCATTTTGACAGAGCAGAAACCGGAGCAGGCAGGAAGCTTGTGGAAATACATGGATTTGATCATAGATGCATTTTCCTTTTATGGTGGCATGGGTTGGTATGAGTATGATAGGGCGTTTAGGAAAAAGATGGTGGGCAACAGCATCTTGAGTTTTGGGCAGAAGGATTTGGACTTATGGTCCAGACTCTTGGTTAAAGAGAGACCCGCCGGTTTTGGGAACCCTACGGGCACGTTTAACAGAGGGAAGGCAGTCTGTTGGGCTTATAATGAAAAGGCTTGTAAGAGGGGATTCTCGTGTAGATTCCGCCATTGCTGCAGTAGCTGCGGTTTGAGTCACCCACAGATGGATTGTCTTAAGAAGAAGGAGGCAATGTCTGGAGGTCAGGGCCCCCAGTCCTTTCGGACTGGATTCAAAGGGGCCAACACCGTGATGGTAGACAAGCTAAGGGAATGGCTCAGGGCATATCCAGATAAGGCAGTAGCGAAGTTGTTGGACGAGGGTTTTTCGGAGGGTTTCAAACTACCAGTAAGCGGGGATGTTGCAAGGGTCGTAAGGGTCAGAAATTTGAAGTCGGTGAGGGAGCACCCTGAGGTTTTGAGAGAGAAGCTGGGGAAAGAGGTTGGATTGGGCAGGATGGTAGGCCCATTTGTGGAACCTCCGGTGGAAGGATTGGTTTTGTCACCTTTAGGAGTAGTGCCCAAAAAAGAGAAGGGTAAATTTAGGATGATTCAGCATCTTTCTTACCCGAAAGGGGGCTCTGTGAACGACGCTATCAATAGCGACCTTTGTGAGGTGCATTATCAGTCATTTGAAGAAGCAGTGGAGTTGGTTAAGGAGTTAGGAAAAGGGGCCCTTATGGCAAAAGTGGACATTGAATCAGCATTTAGGTTGCTTCCGCTTCATCCCAGCAGTTTTAGGTTTACTGGTTGTTTCTTTGAGGGTGGATTTTACATAGATAAGTGTTTACCGATGGGGTGCGCAGTCTCGTGTGCTTTGTTTGAGGCGTTTAGCTCGTTTTTGCATTGGTGTTTGGAGCAACTTACCGGTTGGGGTTATATTGCGCATTATCTGGACGATTTTTTGATCTTGGGGCCACCTGGGTCTGAGCGGTGCGAAGTGGTGGTTAGGGAGTTTGTTGGTCTCTTAGACAAGTTTGGGGTTCCGGTAACCAAGGACAAGACGGTACAGCCCACAACGAATCTGGTTTATTTGGGTATAGAGATTGATTCAGAGGCTGGGGTGTGTAGGTTGCCGGGGGACAAGGTGTCCACACTGAAGGTTGCGGTGCAGAGGTTTTTGAATAGTGAGAAGGTGACCTTGAAGGAAATGCAGTCTCTGATGGGTTCGCTGAACTTTGCTTGTCGGGTAATCCCAATGGGGAGGATCTTTAGCAGAAGATTGGAGAGGAGTATGGTGGGGGTCAGGAAATCGTTTCATAAAATCAGAATTACGAAGGAATTAAGGGAGGATTTGATAGTATGGGATCGTTTTCTGAAAGATTTCAATGGAGTGGCAGTTTGGGTTGAGGAGCCTGCATCCAATCAGAAGTTGCGTCTGTTTACTGATGCGGCTGGGTCATATGGGTTTGGGGCGTATTTTGGAGGAAGATGGTGTGCAGGAAAATGGCCACGTAGTTGGGAGAAGGAGGGGTTCCTGTTGAATCTAACGCTCCTGGAGTTGTTCCCGATTGTAGTAGCAGTTGAACTTTGGGGACAGGACTTGAGAGACAAGTGGGTGGTGTTCTGGTCGGATAATATGAGCGTGGTTAATGGGATCAATAATTTGTCCAGCTCCTCGGGGCCAGTAGTGAGACTGCTGAGGCACCTGGTACTGAAATGTATGCAGTTGAATATTCATTTTGTGGCAAAGCACGTACCGGGGGTGAATAACGGGATAGCTGACGCGCTTTCAAGAGGAAAAATGGATCAGTTTTTTACATTGGCCCCCGGTGCTGAGCAGATTGGTGAACATTGCCCTGATTGTATTTGGCAGGTGGTGACCCGGTCCTGATGGAGTTAGTGAGAAGCTCTTTGGCTGAAAAGACATGGCGGGCTTATCAAAAGGAATGGAATGAGTGGAATGAGTTGTCTGCAAAGTTCCCTGAAGATAAGTCTACGAGTCGATTGTTGAGGTTGTTGAGTAATTTGAGACGGAAAGGGTCGAGCAAAGGGAGGGCCGCCACGGCAGTGGCTGCTGTGTCCTTTTTTACTAAGTTGGGGGGTGGAGAGGACACAGGAAAAAGCTTTGTTGTCCGGAGGATTTTGAAAGGATGGGGAAGGGTAACGAAGGTACAACCCGATAAGAGGGAACCTATTGATTCAAGTAGGTTGTGTAAGATTTTGAATGTTTTAGGGGATATTTGTAGAGATGATTATGAGACGGTTTTGTGGGAAACGGCGTTTACATTGGCCTTCGCAGGGGCTTTCAGGGTTGGAGAGTTGGTGGCGGGATCAAAACAAGGAAAGTCAGGCTTAAGATGGGGTCAAGTTCATTGTTTGGAAGATAAGGTAGCATGCTTTATTGCTCGTTCAAAGACAGATCAGAAGGGGACAGGGGCATGGATATACATGAAAAGTACAAATCAGCAAGGCTGTCCTTTATTAGCGGTCAACAAGTATATTAGGATTAGAGGTAATAGGGAGGGGGCGTTTTTGATTCACAGGGACGGGGCGGCGTTGTCTCGTTTTCAGTTTTGCGCGATACTGAAGAAGGCACTGGCGGCAGCTGGATTGGATGCTGCGAGCTTTGGTTCCCATTCTTTTCGTATTGGCGCGGCGTCAGAGGCGGCAGCGAGGGGTTTGGGGGAGGAACATATAAAGAAGTTAGGAAGGTGGAAAAGCGGTGCGTTCAGGACATATGTTCGGGCTATCAAGAAGTGAAATGGTGCATTTGTGTTAGCAGGTTGTGAAGTTGAATTGTAGTGAATGTTGACTGTTTCATGGAGTGGTTTAAGTTGGTGAATTTGGTGCTCTCATTTGTTCATTTTCTTGTTTCAGGAAAAAAGAAGATTTGGATTGTCAGGCACTCATATGTGCATTGGGCCGCAAGGCGAGCAGCAAGGCGACCATACGGTCTGAACCTGGGTCTCCCCAGGGATAAGTGTGAAGTCCGGTGGTTTGGAAGAAGAGGACTACAATGGTATCGGCTGCAGCAAATGATGTCGGATTTGGCAGCCATAAAGTCAGCACCGGATGTGATTGTAGTTCATGCTGGTGGAAATGATCTGGGGCGGCTTAAGGTGATACAGCTGATCGCCGACATAAGGATGGAAATGGCCAGATGGCGGCTGAGGTGGCCTAAGGCGGTGATTGTATGGTCTGATATCATCCAGAGGAGATGTTGGTGAAATGCAAGGTCGGTGTCAGCGGTGGAAAAGATGAGGAAGAAGCTGAATAAAGCGGTTGGTCGGTTTGTGACAGGGCAAGGAGGTCTGGTGGCGAAACATGACGACCTCATCTATTTCAAATGTGAAGGCCTTTACCGCACGGACAACGTGCATCTTTCGGATATTGGGATGGACATTTTTAATTGCAACTTGCAGGATACCCTGGAAAGATGGTGGCGTGACCATTGAGGGAGTTTGGACGATAGTTTTTAGTGGCGGAAAAAGTAGGGCGGTCGGCCAGGGCGGGGGGCCCTACTTTTTATTGGCGGGAATCCCAATCCTTCATCCGGGGCAAGGGCGAAGGCGTGCCCATTGACAGTGGACAGAACGCTGCTTTACGGCAGGCTGGCTGTCAATGGTGAGGGTTGATGTCTTTCCGGACACCCCTCAGGGATGTGAGCTTCTGGATGAAGGGTCGGGATTTGCGTCGGGCCTCCCCGGCTGTACCATATAAAGTTTTTGTTAAATAAAAGGCAGCGTATGCTGCAAAATTATTTTTGCCAAGAGAATGTCTGTGTGTCTTATTTTGGACATTTGAAGGGGTCATGGCGGTGTGGGGAGTATAGCAGGTTCCACCCTTAAGAGCGACGAGTCGGGGGGCAAAAGGCCCTCCCGGTGAGGAGCCATAAGGGGGGTCTCTGCGATCCCCACGGGAGCAGTTTGTAAGGTTTAGGGGTGCAGGGTTGTAGGATAGTTTTATAAGTGCATGGGCAGCTGGTGGGACAAGATGGCGCTGAGTGAGGGAGGGGGAGGCCAGGTTTCAGCAGGGAGCTTAGTTAGAACAATAGGTGGGCTAGTTTCGGCGGGAAGAAAAGGGGGAGGGGCTAGGATTCGGCGGGAAAAAAGGGGGCAGAGTTACGGGTATAAATAGGACAGGTGAGAGCAGGTAGGCAAGAAGATTTTTTGGATCCCTCCCACCCTCCCCGTTATTTCGATTGTTGTTTTTGGTTTACAATTATGTGGTTGCTTAATGTAAGGCGGGAATCCCAATCCTTCATCCGGGGCAAGGGCGAAGGCGTGCCCATTGACAGTGGACAGAACGCTGCTTTACGGCAGGCTGGCTGTCAATGGTGAGGGTTGATGTCTTTCCGGACACCCCTCAGGGATGTGAGCTTCTGGATGAAGGGTCGGGATTTGCGTCGGGCCTCCCCGGCTGTACCATATAAAGTTTTTGTTAAATAAAAGGCAGCGTATGCTGCAAAATTATTTTTGCCAAGAGAATGTTTGTGTGTCTTATTTTGGACATTTGAAGGGGTCATGGCGGTGTGGGGAGTATAGCAGGTTCCACCCTTACTGTCAGTCACTGATAACCCCTCCCTCCTGTACTGATAAGTATTCACAAGGCTGCAGATATAAATGTACAAATGACAAGTTTTACTGAATCTTTTCGAGCAAACTATATATCAATCTGCTCAGCTCCTCAGTTCTATAACATGGTGCTGTCAGGCTGCATTGCGGAATAGATGCGGTCATGTGAATGGGTCCTTAACATAAGTCTACAAGTCCAACATTTGGAAAACTTTCAAATGGTGATGGTATCTGTCACTCTTTCACTCTTAGTTTTGCACTGTTCATTGGAGGTATAGGTTGGAAGGATATCTACTTCCAAAGGGTGTCATTGTATAAGCATACAGTGACATCCATTACTCATAGACTCAAATGATAAAAAAACACCGGATTCCACTGTGAGGAATAGCTCAGTCTACTGTGCTAGTCCATACTGACCAAAAAAGGTTATTATGGTGTATACCAGCCTAGCGGAAACCAACAGAACATTCTTTTGACCTCCATGGGCTATATGTTTGATGTATATACCTTGAGCTTTCCTAGTACACACAGCAACTATACATTGCAAATATAGAGTGAAACTACCCATACTAAGTCCTAACTTTTCTGCATAACGGGAACCAGACGAATCCATTATGATTCTCATAGACTTCTATTATGACGGATCAAAACGGAATGTCTCTAAAAGCTTCCGTTTTGACTTCCGTCTTATGGATTCTGTTATTTTCCGTTATAACAATGTTATAACGGAAAACACAAACGGAAACCATAACGCTGATGTGAACCCACCCTAATTCATACAACTTTGCTCACATAATTTTGATCCTCCCAGTGTTCATCTAGGTTAACACGGAACTAATCACTATCTGAATTAAAAATCCAACAAATAGCTTTACTTTATGTCAGTAGGAGAGATCAAAGGATAGAATTTGTCATTGGTCTGTGAGCTGCAACTCTGTCAACATGTAAGGGTCTGTAATTCTCTATGTATTTGACCTTGGAAAGTACTTTTTTCCTTTCAAAGATGACTTATTTTTAAATTTTAAATTGCTACATTATAAGAATGTTATTTGTCATTTGATGGACCCATATGTTGAAACTTGAACTGTATGAAGTTATTTAAAGAAGACTAGTGGATTATTTTATATCAGCCATGGGTTTCCATGCTATAGTATCCTGTATTTTGCAGAGATAGCTAAACAAAAAACTTCATAAAGAGGGAAATCTTGAAAAGCACAAGATATCTATTGGCCAGCTGGCTTTCTGTCTTGGCTTCTCCAGGTATTCTTGAGGTCTCCAACTACACTCAGATTTACCGCAAAGAAAATCATGGTCTAAAAATATAAAAATTGAAGAGACTATTGACGTCATTTAGCTTTTAACCCCTTCTCGTAATGTTTTAAAAGTTTTTTCCATCCCCATCTTCCGTGACCTTTTATTGTTCTGTCTATGCAGCTATATGATTGCATCATGAAAACTGCATCATTTTTGGATACATATGATTTTTCTTAGCTTTCACTAGCACTTTCTGGCAGGGGAAAAAATAAAATCGTAAATCGTCTGTTGCTTTAGTATTATAAACTTTGCGATCATAAGTAATATGTTACCTTTACTCTTTGGGTCAGTATCATTACATCAGAACTAGCAGTGAGCAAATCGATTTTAAACAAATCAGATTCCACCTGAATTTTAAGCTAATCAGATTCAACCTGAGCACTTTTGATACAGATTTGACTAAATCATACATCAAATCTTGAGCTATTTGGTCATCTCTAATCAGTACCAAATATGTATAGTTATAAAAACTGTTTCCTACATTTGCACAATAAAAATAAATTTCCCGGAAAACAATTTATGTTTCCACATTCCATGGGTCATACTTTTTTGTATTGTTTTGTCAATGTTGCCTTATGAGGGCTTGTTCTTTGTGGGTCATACTTTTTAATAGGACAATTTTGGGTCACATATAAGTTATTAACTTTTATCATTTTTTTCTAGATGAGGTGGCCACCGGTTGTTATAGACACCTAACACAGCCAGCGTAGCAGTCGGCAGGAGCTGCAGCTACACTTTGCGAGTTTGCAACTTGTCATTGGAGCAAGGCAAGGTAACAGATTCATATAACTGTAAGACTGCCATACATACTTCATATATTGTAGCCGTACGGTTACAAAATTATATATCAATACAGTGTACAAATAATAGCGCCATAATAATACCTTACAGTACTGAATTAATCTAGTGCTCACATACAGTGAGTGCCATACAGTGCCATACAGTTTGCAGATAATACAGCTACATAGTGCCCGGATAATAGTGCCTTGCTCTGCTTAGACAGACAGAATTATGAATGCAGCAATCATAGAAGCCAAAAAATACATTACAGCAAATCTCTCCTGGCTGCATAGGTTTGTATGAAAATGAGACTAGATTGAGACTTGTTGTTTAGACAATTAATCAACGCTTATTGAAAATAAAAGTAAGGCCTAATTCACATGGATTTTTGTGCTCCATCTCTCCACTGTATTTATCTGTAACAGTTGAAACTTTAAAATGAACACATAACCAAGCTGATTTATTTTTAAGGCTCTCAAAAGCTCCTGGAAAATCTTAACTGTTACAAAATATTATGTTAAACTTGTCTTGGGTTATAAATGGAAAAACTGGAGGTTAATGTTACTAATTCTGTTACTATGAGAATCAGATCATTTTCCCTTAATATTTCAATTACCGAGTGTATCATATCCAAGTCTAATTGTTTTTGGTTAGATAAAAGCAGAGACACTGTTGGCTTTTACACCACAGGTTAACCACAAATTGTACACTTCACTTAGTGAATAACTTAGAAGAAGCTTCTCAGGCGACCTTCAAAGGCCACAAAACATAATAAGCACCAAGCTTATCGTTTGGTAACCTATGGTTAAACTGGCACATAGCTATATTGAAGCTGAATGTGCCTAGCCATATCACATGTACACAGTGGTCACTTAATGAATGTCCTGTTCTTTAAAAGGTGGAGGTCCTTAACATTGAAAGCACCTCTGTACAGCCATTTACAGTACATGTAATGAATGTGTCACTCTGTAGAAGTGAAGGCCAAGAGTACATACAAGAGACCAGATTTCTTGACAGAGTATAGTATGCTAATGGTGGCTGCAGATGGCTGATATCATATTCTGTTTTTGCTTTCTATAAAGGACATTAAGTCAACCCTTGCAGCTAAATGAAAAGTAAGTTCCTCTCAAGATGTGGAAGTATCCGTTACTTTAAGCACTCAGAAATTATGGAATGTCGATTGTTATTGACAGATTAAAGAAAGGAGTTCTTACATTGCCTACCAGTTATCTGTCCACCTTTTCCACTTCAAAAGTATATGTCCCTGCCTAGTTTATGCAGATTACGGTGACATTCTCAGTAAGTGACAGGCTAGAATCTATCCTTTGTCCTGTCCAGGAATTAAGGTCAAAACACATTATAGCAGAGAGAATTTGGACAAAGGCTTCATATAGAAATCTTCCTCTCCTGCAAGAGCAGGATCCTTCTTTATGGAGAAGGATAGGACTTTGTACCCCTGTGTAGATTACCATGGTTTAAAGAGAACCTAGTCTCTGAACTATTAGACCTAATTCAAAATATTCACCAAATTTAATCTACATTCGCTAGGGAGAAAATTGCATTCAACAAATGCAGTGAGCATACAGTATTAACAACTCTTGATCTTTATAATAAGTTTACCATTAATTAGTTAATGTTAGAGATGTAGCCAGCATTATCTTGAATTCTGGGGTGCCAGGATGATGACTTTAACGTGATTTGTTGTATTACAGTTATGTTTTTTGTTACGTTAACACATTGAGCCAGTCACAATAACATTGGCTACGTCTGTATTTTCTGAGATTTCTTCTATATTTGCATGATGGTATATCTGAATGGCATCCTTGTATTATCATCTTACCTTTCCTCTCATTCCAAGCATGTCGGAACTGTCCTACAGCAACAACATGAAAACCACCTGTATGCGAAACTTGAAAAATACATTTTCAAATGTATCTGTCTACCACATCTTATTATATCTGATTAGATATTATAGATGAATTCAGAAATATCTGCTGTACTCAAATGGCCATGTCCGCAGGGTCAACAATTCAATGATTCCTGAGACCCCTGAGAAAGCTAGTCAGTTCCAGCAATAAGTGTAGGGGATGGTATAGTTTGTGAATCCCCTTACTAGATATTTTATCCATTATTGCTTGCTGGTGGTCATATTATTAACATGAACTTATTAACAATTCATTTCTAATAGCATCTCAGCTTTGGATTATTTATTTTCTGGCATTGAAAGTGCTTTTGTTGGGAGGTCCAGTGTATTCATTAATTCATCTATTTTTGTAGTTCTTTGTCATGTGTATAACCTTTTCATGGGTTGCCCAAATGTTTGTCTTTTTCTATATATATAATACATAAAGTGTTGTTGTTAATCACTTAATGTGCATGTTTGATGTGAGATTCAATTTATGTGCCATATCCTTTTGTTTATTTTATTCTATGATTCCTGGGATTTCCATACTATTGTTCATGGTTTATTTCTTCTTGTTAACCACTTCCAGTCTGCGCATTGACTATAAACGTCCTGGTAGTGGATCTCTATCTCTGAATGTAACATAGTAACATAGTTTATAAGGCCGAAAAAAGACATCTGTCCATCCAGTTCGGCCTGTTTTCCTACAAGTTGATCCAGAGGAAGGCAAAAAAACCCTGTGAGGTAGAAGCCAATTTTCCCCAATTTAGGGGAAAAAAAATTCCTTCCCAACTCCAATCAGGCAATCAGAATTACTCCCTGGATCAACGACCAATCTCTAGTAACTATAACCTGTAATATTATTAACCTCAAGAAATACATCCAGGCCCCTCTTGAACTCTTTTAGTGAACTTATCATCACCACCTCCTCAGGCAGAGAGTTCCATAGTCTCACTGCTCTTACCGTAAAGAATCCTCTTCTATGTTTGTGTACAAACCTTTTTTCCTCCAGACGCAGAGGATGTCCCCTCGTCACAGTCACAGTCCTGGGGATAAACAGATCATGGGAGAGATCTCTGTACTGACCACTGATATATTTATACATAGTTATTAGATCTCCCCTCAGTTGTCTTTTTTCTAAAGTGAATAAGCCTAATTTTGATAATCTTTCTGGGTACTGTAGTCCACCCATTCTAGTTATTACTTTAGTTACCCTCTCCAGCTTGGCTATGTCTGACTTGTTCACAGGAGCCCAGAACTGTACACAGTACTCCATGTGTGGTCTGACTAGTGATTTGTAAAGTGGCAGGACTATGTTCTCATCACGGGCATCTATGCCTCTTTTGATGCAACCTATTATCTTATTGGCCTTGGCAGCAGCTGTCTGACACTGGTTTGTACAGCTTAGTTTGCTGTTCACTAAAATTCCTAGGTCCTTTTCCATGTCAGAGTTACCTAATATTTTACTATTTAGTATGTACTGGTGACTTGCATTATTCCTTCCCATATGCATAACCTTACATTTGTCAGTGTTAAACCTAATCTGCCACTTCTCTGCCCAAGCCTCCAGTCTATCTAGATCCATCTGTAGCAGTGTACTGTCCTCTTCTGTGTTAATTACTTTACACAATTTAGTGTCATCTGCAAAAATTGATATTTTACTGTGCAATCTTTCTACAAGATCATTAATAAATATATTGAAGAGAATAGGGTCCAATACTGACCCCTTTGGTACCCCACTAGTGACAGTGACCCCCTGTCCCCCTGAGCTTTGCCCCCTGTGTGCAGCACCTGTACATAGAAGCTCCATGACTCAGCTGCCTCCTGACAGCCAAGAACATGGAGCTTTAACCTGAGACCTTTTTTCCTGTCCTCCAGGCTTTTGATCACTCTGACAAGCTGTCAAAGCCATCACAAATGCTTGTACTATCTCCCTCTCATTACTGCCGGTCACAGAGCAGTTTACAACCACATATGGGGTGTTTCTGCAAACTTCAGAATCAGGAAGATAAATATTCAGGTTTGATTTGTGGTTTACCCTTGCTATCTTATAGGAAAAATGAATTAAAAATTGAAAATCTGCAAAAAATATATTTATTTTTAAATTTCACCTTCCTTCTGTTTTAATTCTTGTGGGAAATCTAAAGGGTTAACAAACTTTGTAAAAAATAGTTTGGATTACATTGGGGGCTGTAGTTTCTAAAATATGTTGATTTATGGGAGGTTTCTATTATTTAATCCCCTCAAAGTCACTTTAGAACTACAAAGGTCCTTTAAAATTAACTATTGAAAATTTTATGAAAATCTTAAAAATTACATCTAAAATTCGAAGCCTTCTAACGTCCTCAAAAAATAAAATTAAATTTCCAAAATTATGCCATCATAAAGTGGACATATGGTGAATGTTCATTAATAAAAATTTTATTAGATATCCCTATGCAACTTAAAAGCAGAGAAATTAATATTTAAAAAATTGTGATTTTTTTTCAAAATTTTCAGTAAATTTGGATTTTTTATAAATAAAGGTAAAATATATTGACTCAAATTTACCATTAACACAAAGTACAATGTGTCACAAGAAAACAATCTATGAATGGCTTGGATAAGTAAAAGCGTTCCAAAGTTATTACCACATGAAGTGACACATGTCAGATTTGCAAAATTAGGCCTGGTCAGGAAGGGGGTAAATGGCCCGGATGGGAAGTGGTTAAAGTAGCCCCTCACAGCCCTCATCAGGAAATACATAGGTTACATCCATGAGGCAGAAACATATTGCTGCACTGAAGATTGTGAACTTCTAGCCATTAATCTTGCCCAAGAAAAACGAGAGACATCTGATGGAAGGACCTGTAATGTAATTATGATTTACACCAATTATAAAAATATGCTTAATCTATAGACCACTCACAGTTTGAACCATCGACATGCTTGGTAATCATTATTTTTCTCCTGATTCAATTTCATCTTGAACTACTGGTTTCTAGTAAGAAGTTGAAGGCAGATGCCCTGTCTCAATCTTTTGAGTCTAAGGATCAAATTCCCAAACCACAATTTATTGTCCATCCAAGATACATTCTCCAACCAACATTACTCATATTCCCCAGGTACAATCTTTGTTCCTCACCGGATGAGACTAAAGATACTTTCCAGGAAACATTCTACCAAGTCTGAAGATAATTCAGGAATGCAGAAAAATATGGATCTTGTGAGTTCATTGGCTTGGGATGTAAAGAACATTGTGACAATTTGTTCATTCTGCGCTCAAAACAATCTCACCAACCTTCAGGATTCCTCAAGCCATTGCCTATTCCAGACAGCCCCTGGACCCATATTTCCATGAATTGGTCACAGGCTTCCAGGACTGGTTATAGATTTGGTTAGATATGGATGTTTGTCAACAGCTTTTCCAAAATGTCTACTTTTATTCCCTATGTAGTCTACCTTTAATGACAACTTTGTCTTCCATTTCTATGAAACAAATCTTTGCCTCCATACTCTTGGTATTCCCCCATTTGAATTCATACTTCAGTTTCCAGATCACTTTGCAAATTACTAACATATTGTACCTTTCATCAGCATATCATATGGCATACAGTGCTTTGCGAAAGTATTCGGCCCCCTGGAACTTTTCAACCTTTTGCCACATTTCAGGCTTCAAACAGAAAGATATAACATTTTAAATTTTTGGTGAAGAATCAACAACAAGTGAGTCACAATTGTGAAGTGGAACGAAATTTATTGGATCATTTAAACTTTTTTTGTAATAATAAAACTGAAAAGTTGGGCGTGCAAAATTATTCGGCCCATTTACTTTCAGTTCAGAAAACTCACTCCAGAAGTTCATTGAGGATCTCTGAATGATCCAATGTTGTCCTAAATGACTGATGAAAATAAATAGAACCCACCTGTGTGTAATCAAGTCTCTGTATAAATGCACCTGCTCTGAGATAGTCTTAGGGTTCTGTTTAAAGCACAGAGAGCATCATGAAGACCAAGGAACACACCAGGCAGGTCCGTGATACTGTTGTGGAGAAGTTTAAAGCCGGATTTGGATACCAAAAGATTTCCCAAGCTTTAAACATCCCAAGGAGCACTGTGCAAACGATCATATTGAAATGGAAGGAGTATCAGACCACTGCAAATCTACCAACACCTGGCTGTCCCTCTAAACTTTGATCTCAAACAAGGAGAAAACTGATCAGAGATGCAGCCAAGAGGCCCATGATCACTCTGGATGAACTGCAGAGATCTATAGCTGAGGTGGGAGAGTCTGTCCATAGGACAACAATCAGCTGAACACTTCACAAATCTGGCCTTTATGGAAGAGTGGCAAGAAGAAAGCCATTTGTCAAAGATATCCATAAAAAGTCTTGTTTACAGTTTGCCACAAGCCACCTGGGAGACATACCAAACATGTGGAAGAAGGTGTTCTGGTCAGATGAAACCAAAATCGAACTTTTTGGAAACAATGCAAAACAATATGTTTGGCGTAAAAGCAACACAGCTTATCACCCTGAACACACCATCCCCACTATCAAACATGGTGGTGGCAGCATCATGGTTTGGGCCTGCTTTTCATCAGCAGGGACAGGGAAGATGGTTAAAATTGATGGGAAGATGGATGGAGCCAAATACACAACCATTCTGGATGAAAACCTGTTGGAGTCTGCAAAAGATCTGAGACTAGGGCGGAGATTTAAATTCCAACAAGACAATGATCCCAAACATAAAGCAAAATCTACAATGTAATGGTTCAGAAATAAACGTATCCAGGTCTTAGAATGGCCATGTCAAAGTCCAGATCTGAATCCAATTGAGAATGTGTGGAAAGAGCTGAAAACTGCTGTTCACAAATGCTCTCCATCCAACCTCAAAGAGCTCGAGCTGTTTTGCAAGGAAGAATGGGCAAGAATTTTAGTCTCTAGATGTGCAAAACTGATAGAGACATACCCCAAGCGACTTGCAGCTATAATCGCAGCAAAAGGTGGCGCAACAAAGTATTAATGCAAGGGGGCCGAATAATTTTGCACACCCCACTTTTCAGTATTATTATTACAAAAAAAGTTTAAATGATCCAATAAATGTCGTTCCAGTTCACAATTGTGACCCACTTGTTGTTGATTCTTCACCAAAAATTTAAAATGTTATATATTTTTGTTTGAAGCCTGAAATGTGGCAAAAGGTTGAAAAGTTCCAGGGGGCCTAATACTTTCGCAAGGCACTGTATGTCAAACAAAATGAGTAAATCAGAAAGTTCTCCACTGAGTGAGACAACTGAGTGAACTTACTTTCCTCAGCAGAGTTTGCTTTTAATAATTGTTTTTGGACAACAACCCAGTGTGCCTCTTCTCTTTTCTGCGCCTTCAGAGTTACCTGCAGGCAATTCCTTTCAAGCTGATTATCTGATAATCTGTCAAAAAACTGCCTTTCTTTACTAGAAGAACAAGGACCAAAAGTGTATTCCCCTTCCTCAGTTTTTACCTGGTGACAGAATTTGGCTTTCTTACAAGCACATATTCCTCAAGATCCCTCCCTTTTGCAAGCTTACTTTTTGTTTCTTGGGTTTAAATATCATTGCAGTGTTTTGCAAACTTTGTATTCCCTCATCTTTGCTAATGTCTCTCTCCTGTCACCTCTTGTTCTTAACATTTTTTTCAGGAATTCTGCAACCCATCCTGTAATGCCTCCCAGTCCTGATGCTGAATATTAAATCAATTAAATCTTTGAGGGGAAGAAATCTAGAGGCAAAAAATTCTATTTTATGTCAATGACTGGATGAAATGTGGTCTAGAAGAGAGATAACCTGAGGAAAAAATCCATGGTCTGTCCCTGAAACTTGCCTCTCCCAGTGACCAGCATTCCGCCTTCTCCCTTTCTCCCGCTGCTTCTCCCTTTCTACATTACACAATTCTGATGTCGGGTTACGCGCATGCAATGTCTTCTGGTCTCTTAATTGTGTAGTGCACACTAAAGTGTCCCTGCCCACATATGATCCCCACATGCTTAAAGCCTCTTAAGGCTACTTCCCACACCACTCTAGGCCTGAGCAAAAAGATCTAATTGGTTTCAGTCTGCTTCTATGTGTGTTTGTTCCTGCATCTAATGGAAAGTCCATACCTTTGTTTAAGGGTTAAAGGTGAAGAATAGAGATGATCGAACATGCTCGTCCGAGCTTGGTGCTCGTTCGAGCATTAGGGTATTCGTACATGCTTGATACTCGGACGAGCATATCTCGAGGAAATGGCATCTTCCTCTTCCTGCATGTTAGGTGCCTTTTTCTCAGCCAATCAACATGCAGGAGAGTCTTTGGTACCTCCTAGCATCATGTGGGACCCCTACAAGTCGATAGCAAGGATTGGCTGGCCCGATCAGATGACCTGGGAATATAAGAATCTGGTCCCGCGCTGCTCGCCTCGGACGCCGCCTGCATGAGATTAGGGATAGAGCTGCTGTCTGTCAGGGAGAGTGCTAGGGCCTCAATTTAGATGTTAGTTAGGCAAAGAACCCAACAGCCCTTCTAAGGGCTACAAGCACCTTTTTTTTTGGTCTCCTCCTGGCTGCTGGCTGGGACTTGTAGTGCAGCTACCACCATCTTGACTGCACACTGTGCACAGCAACTGATGGCAGATAGGGGACAGCACATGGTCCACACAGACCCCAAAGAAATTGCCCAAAGTCCTCTCAGTACTCATTTTTGCTGCTGCTGTACCTTGGCTTGCTGGGATCTGTAGTGCAGTCTAGGGAATACGTTTTTTCTCTCATTTATATATACTACAGTCCAGTGAACAATTATGTAGTGTGCTGTACAGTAGTGTCAGTCTAGGGAATACGTTTTTTTATCTCAGTTATATATACTACAGTCCAGTGAAAAAGTGAGTGGTTTGCGGTACAATAGCCGCCATTTAAAGACTACGTTTTTTCTCTCAGTTATATATACTACAGTGCAGTGAACAATTCTGTCGTGTGCGGTACACTAGCTGGAGTCTAGAAAACAGGTTTTTTCTCTCAGTTAAATATACTACAGTCCAGTGAAAAATTGAGTGGTTTGCGGTACAATAGCCACCATTTAAAGACTATGTTTTTTCTCTCAGTTATATATACACTACAGTGCAGTGAACAATTCTGTCGTGTGCTGTACAGTAGCGTCAGTCTAGAAAATACTTTTTTTCTCTCAGTTATATATACTACAGTCCAGTGAAAAATTGGGTGGTTTGCGGTAAAATGGCCGCAGTCTAAAGACTATGTTTTTTCTCTCAGTTATATATACTGCAGTGCAGTGAACAATTCTGTCATGTGCGGTACACTAGCTGGAGTCTAGAAAATAAGTTTTTTCTCTCAGTTATATATACTCCAGTCCAGTGAAAAATTGAGTGGCTTGCGGTACAATAGCCGCCATTTAAAGAGTACGTTTTTTCTCTCATTTATATATACACTACAGTGCAGTGAACAATTCTGTTGTGTGCTGTACAGTAGCGTCAGTCTAGAAAATACGTTTTTTTCTCTCAGTTATATATACTACAGTCCAGTGAAAAATTGAGTGGTTTGCGGTACAATAGCCGCCATTTAAAGACTACGTTTTTTCTCTCAGTTATATATACACTACAGTGCTGTGAACAATTCTGTTGTGTGCGGTACACTAGCCGGAGTCTACAAAATACGTTTTTTCTCTCAGTTAAATATACTACAGTCCAGTAAAAAATTGAGTGGTTTGCGTCCCAACACGCAAGAATTCCCTCTCCTCAATAGGCTGACTCTCCATTTCCTCCTCCTCCAACTCCTCCTCTTCAGCCCATACACGCTCAGATAAGAAGGAATGAGCATAGGTACCCTCTTCAGTCTCGCCAACAGTCTCCAAAGCAGCGGGATGGTGACGCTGATAATAGCGGCATCGCCGCTGACCATCTGTGTTGACTCCTCAAAGTTGCTTAACAACTGACAGATATCAGACATCCACGTCCACTCCTCATTGTAGACTTGAGGAAGCTGACTAACCTGACTACCAGTTCTCGTGGAAGTTGTCATCTGGCAGTCTACAATCGCTCTGTGCTGCTGGTAAACCCTGGCTAACATGTGTAATGTGGAATTCCATCGTGTGGGAACGTCGCACAACAGTTGGTGAGCTGTCAGTTGTAAGCACCGTTGCACTGCCCTGAGAGTGGCAGCATCTGTGGTTGACTTGCGGAAATGCGCACAGATGCGTCGCACCTTGGTGAGCAAATCAGACAAATTGGGGTAGGTCTTGAGGAACTGCTGAACCACAAGATTGAACACGTGGGCCAGGCAGGTTTTATATGCAGTGTTTATATGGTTGTTGTTACTTTGGGAAATAGTATTGGTGTATAATGGTACATGTGTGAGACTGCCTAGTTGCAGAGCCGCCACCAGGTTACGCCTGTTGTCACACACAACCATGCCTGGTTTGAGGTTCAGCGGCGCCAGCCAAAGATCGGTCTGCGCCGTGATGCCCTGTAACAGCTCTTGGGCGGTGTTCCTCTTGTCACCTAAGCTCAGCAGTTTCAGCACTGCCACGGCAGTGTTGCTGCGCCTAGAGCTACCGATTGAAGGCGCCGTGCTCATGGATTGTAATTCAGAGGAGGAGGAGGGGTTGGAGGAAGAGGCATAATAAGTCTGAGAAACCGTGACCGAGGTAGGCCCCGCAATCCTCGGTGTGGGCAGTACATGAGCGGCCCCAGGGTCAGACTCGATCCCAGCCTCCACCAAGTTAACCCAATGTGCCGTCAGTGAGATATAGTGTCCCTGCCCGGCAGCACTTGTCCACGTGTCCGTGGTTAGGTGGACCTTATCACTAACCGCATTGTTCAGGGCACGGATGATGTTCTCTGACACGTGCTGGTGTAGGGCTGGGACGGCACATCGGGAAAAATAGTGGCGCCTGGGGACCAAGTACCGAGGGACAGCCACCACCATCAGGTTGCGGAAAGCCTCAGTCTCTACCAGTCTATAGCGCAGCATCTCCAGGCTCAGCAGTTTGAACATGTGGACGTTTAGAGCTTGTGCATGTGGGTGGGTGGAAATGTATTTGCGTTTGCGCTTGCGCTCCAATGTCTGATGCAAAGACAGCTGAAAGCTGCGCTGGGACACATTGGTGTAGGGTGTGGAGGATCGTGGAGGTGAAGGAGTGGTTGTAGGGCGGGAGGTGCTCGTACCGGGGTCCTGGGCGGGGGGTTGACTCGCAGAGCCAACATGTGACACAGGGGAAGGAGCAGTGGTGTGACCCGCAGGAGGTGAACGGCCTTGGTTCCATTGAGTCGGGTGTTTAGCACTCATATGCCTGCGCATGCTGGTAGTGGTTAGGCTGGTAGTGGTGCCTCCCCTGCTGATCCTGGTGTGTCACAGGTCGCACACCACAGTCCGTCGGTCATCCTCACTTTCTTTAAAGAACCTCCAGACTTGCGAAAATCTAGGCCTCGGCATGGGAGCTTCACTCCGTGAAACAGTTGCTGATCTACTTGCTCTGGCCCTGCTTCTCCCTCTGGCCACCCCACTGCCTCCTCCAACCTGTTCTGGTGCTGCACTTGCCTCCCCCTCAGAAGCACTGTCTTGACTAGGCTAACCAACACAGCTCAGTCACCTCATCATCCACCAGCTCTTCCTCTGATTCCTTACTCTGCTCCCCCCTCGGACTTACTGCCCTGACAACAACGTCACTGTCTGACAACCGTGTCTCATCATCATCATCATCCGACACCTTTTGACACACTACTTGCACTAAGTCCACACTCTCATCACCCACAGACTGCGAAAGTTTGAAATTTTGGGCATCGGGACAGAGCAACTGCTCCGGTTGCTGCTGAGCATTGTTTTGTAACTCTGGAAAGGGTCCTGAAAAGAGTTCCTGGGAGTATGCCAGATCTGAATCCATATTTTCCATGGGGGGCCAGGCTGGGGGGAAGGAGGTTGAGCTGGAGGAGCCAGAGGTCTACTCCCTTGGCTAGTGTGGGTGGACTGCGTGGAAGACTGGGTGGTGGATAAATTACTGGACACATTATTCGCTATCCACGTCATCACCTGTTCGCACTGTTGTGGTTTCAATAGTGCTGTACTACGTGACCCTGTAAGTTGCGAGATGAAGCTAGGGAGCGAACCTCTGTGGCGTTCCACTGCTCCCTCATCAGCAGGTACTGTGTCACCCTACCCAGGACCACGGCCTCTGCCCCCTACATCACTTGGACGCCAACGTCCTCGTCCTCGACCCTTAGGCCTGGGGTTCAACATTTTGTGTATTCACTAAACTGTAGAATTAATATCTGAGGCCAAAACCGTTTTCAGTAGACTGTAGAATTACTATCTGAGGCCAAAAACGTATTCTCTAGACTGTGGCTAGTGTACCGCACACCACACAATTTTTCACTGGACTGTAGTACATATAATTAAAAAAAACAAAAAAAACAACATATTCTCTAGACTGCGGCTACTGTACCGCACACCACACAATTTTTCACTGGACTGTATTAAATGTATCTGAGAGAAAAAACGTATTCTCTAGACTGCGGCTAGTGTACCGCACACCACACAATTTTTCACTGGACTGTAGTATATATAAGTGATAGAAAAAAACATTTTCTAGACTGCGGATACTGTACCACACACCACAGAATTGTTCACTGGACTGTAGTCACCTCCATGCTGTGTCAGGCTAAATTTTTGGGTGGTTCAGCTGCTATGTTAGTCTAACCAAGCCACTCTGGGGTTCACCGCCAAGCTGTAAACTGCAATCTCAGTCTTAACAAGTCATCCTGGGGTCCACCCCCATGCTGTAAACTACAATCTCAGTCAAACTTTGTAATTTAGGGGTTCACCACCAAGGTGTGCTAGACTACAATTTTAGCGGGTTCACCTGCAATCTCAGTCACAGACTGTCATTCAGGGGTGCACCACCATGCTTTTTTAAACCATTTGTTTCTGAGGGTCACCTCCAGGCTCTCACACACGATTTTTTGGAGGCTTGCCACTACACTGTCGGCCAAAATTGTCTTGAGGGTCACCGGAAGCCTCTCCCCCACAACTTCAAGGAGGGTTACTACCTGGCCCTGGCACACAAACATTGTCTTGAGGGGCACTAAAAGGCTCTGCACCCACCCACGTGTGGAGACTAATGGGTGGGTGCAGTGTGCATCTTAGCCCGTCTGGAATTAGAAAAGCTGGGCACTGTGCTTGGAGGTCTTTGTGTCTGCTGTGGACAGAGTGGGTGTGGGGTGCGTGTTTGCCCGTCTGGGATCGAGAGAGCTGGGCACTGTGCTGGGAGAACTTTCTGCACGCTGTGGACTACTGGGTTGGTGCGGGGAGGGAGACGCTTATGCCTGCGTCGTGGGGCGGGGGATAGGACAGCAGTGCCAGCATGGGCAGTGGTGTCACCCACAGGTGGTGATGGACCTTTGTTGCACCTAGTTGGGTGCTTTACTAACATGTGATAGGCATGTGCCTTCCCCATCTTGGTCTGGGTCAGCACAATTGTCTTGAGGGTCACCACCAGGCTGTTGCCCAGAATTTGGCGTAATGGTACGATTAGGCAGCCTCAGAGGCATCCATGCATTCTGCCCCTGCTGTTTCCTGTCCATTTCCGTGGTGTTTCCATCATTTTCTGAGGTTTCCAGGTTCTCACGCAACCTTCCCTGTGCAGAGCTTTGGTCCCCTGCAAAAAATGCTCGAGTCTCCCATTGACTTCAATGGGGTTCGTTATTCGAAACGAGCACCTGAGCATCCAAAAAATTTTGACTCGAATAACGAGCACCCGAGCATTTTAGTGCTCGCTCATCTCTAGTGAAGAACAATGCCTTGCATAATACTCCATACCTTCATTCAAGGGTTAAAGGTGAAGAACAATCCCTTACATAACACTCCCTGGTTTTGAATTAAGCCAAATCTATTACTGACCTAGATGGTCCATGTCTCTAACCAATTATTACATCAGCTATATATCATAAGACACCACTGAGAGGTAAAGTGATTAACATTGACTGTTAAGTGGAAATAGCACCTGAGAAAAGAAGGGCTATAATAGAAACTAAGCATACAGTAAGTTCTTGAAATTGATGGAAGCAGGAAAAATGTGCATGTATAAGGATCTCATTGGTTTTGACCAGAGCCAAATTGAGATGGCTAGAAGGTTCAGTCACAGTATCCCCAAAATGATGTCTGGGTAGATTTGTTGCACTTACTGCGGAAGAGATGGCTCAGGATTAGAGATGAGCGAGCATGCTCGGCCGAGCCATTTTTGCGTATTTGCGTACGCATTTTAAAATTCATACGCTAATCATACGCATATTTTAATCTATACGCAAATGCGTACGAATAGCGTACAAATGCGTACGCAAATAGCGTACGAATAGCGTACAAATAGCGTACAAATGCGTACGCAAATACGCATGTATACGTGATATACATCACCAGATTTTAAAAGTTCAGCACATATACCATCTGAGTAGTCAGGTCAGCCCTCACCATATGAAACTACAGCTCCCAGCATGGCCTGAACAGCAGTAAAGGGATGCTGGGAGTTGTTGTTTCACAAAACAGCATGCTACCACCTATCATCAGCTGTAGATCATCCAGGTGACTACAGCCCTCATCATACACAGTCAGTAGCAGAATAATCACTTCCATTTAGTAATTTACAGATGACGTCTCCTCCTGATTTCTTCTCCATCTGGTTCAGACCACCATGATGACATCTCCCGGCCACAATTTAGCTCTGCAGATTTTGCCGAGAAGATGTCTTTAGCTTCTCTCTTTACCAACACATTGGGGCCCTGCAGACTGACACAGACTCATCTCAGTGCCACATGCTGTGCCCTGTATATAACAGCAGCATTAGTGCCATATACTATGTGCCCTCTGTATATAGTGCCACATACTCTGTGCCCTTTGTATACAGTGCCACATGCTCTGTGCCCTCTGTATATAGTGCCACATGCTCTGTGCCTTCTGTATACAGTGCCATATGCTCTGTGCCCTCTGTACATAGTGCCACATACTCTGTGCTCTCTGTATACAGTGCCATATGCCCTGTGCCCTCTGTATATAGTGCCACATACTCTTTGCCGTCTGTATATAGTGCCACATGCTCTGTGCCCTGTGTATATACTGTAGTGCCACATGCTCTGTGTCCTCTGTATACTTCCATATGCTCTGTGCCTTCTATATAAAGTGCCATATGCTCTGTGCCCTCTGTACAGTACCAAAAAGCTATGTGTCTTCTGTATATAGTGCCCCATGCTCTGTGCCCCCTGTATATAGTGCCCCATGCTCTGTGCCCCCTGTATATAGTGCCACATGTTTTGTGCCCCTTATAAATAGTGCCTCTCATATGTGCTCTGTATAGTGTCTTTTCTATGTGCCCTTTTATGTATAGCGTCTCTTCAAATGTGCTCCCTTTATG